>NW_004624823.1:4425709-4475505 GCF_000247695.1 Heterocephalus glaber | reverse complement strand
GTAAATAGGGAAGGGTTTAGGGGTGAAAGGCGCACAGGTAATGGGGAAAAAATAAGAACCAAGATACATCATGTACAGGTACAAGCACCCAAAGATAAATGTAAATGTACTGTATACCTGAAATGTACCAATAAAAGAATTTAAGAAAGAAAAAAATCTTTAACAAAAATACTAATGTGATGTCTGGTTTATGACATACAATAGTGAAATTGACAACAATAGTGCAAAATTCAGGAGGCAGAAACAAAATAAACTACTGTTAAGTTCTTGTAACAGATATGAAGTAGTATAATAAATACATATTTTAAAATATATACCATAAACCCTAAAGCAACTAGTAACTTATGTGTTAGAGCTAAGAAGACAACAAGGAGATAGATCAGAATCATAAATAAAAGTACTTTGTCTAATACATGTTTTACTTTAAGGAAATATCATGAGATTGCATATTAGACTGCTGGAAATCCATTACTTTGGAGATAGAAGAGCTGTCTTTGAAGGAAGTGTACAAAAAGCACATGGGGAAGTGGAGAGTCATCTAAGCTCAGCAAAGCTCTCGCACTTACTGATTACTTCTCACTGATCTCAAGGAGTGTCAGTCATTTTTGTGCTGTGCATAACCTTGCAGGACTTGAATTAGAATTTCAACATGAAGTACAAGATTTGAATCTGGAAGCTACCCACTTTTGTCACTGCACGGGGCTGATCACAAACCTATGTATCACATCTCATTTCCAGCATGCATTTCATACATGAGGGCCCACATGGCTTCCAGTAAAGGAGTTTGGCTTAAAGCGGAATCTATCATGACCACCAGCCTGAGTCCATTAAAATAAATATACATTTTAGAAAAATAGTATAGTCTTAAAAAAAAAGAGTAGATGCCACCTACCTACAGGTGCCAATCAATACTTGGAAGATAAAACATTGATGGAAGAATATTAACTGAGAAAACAGAGTGGAGGTGGTATCAGTTTAGGGTATTGACAGTGAAATTTATCAGCCTGCTGAGAATCACAAGGAAAAAATGCAAGTAAGAAATGGAATAGAAGTCAGAGGCATTTTAGAGGTATGCTTAGTCTCTACATGTGACATGGACAGCTCCCCTTTCCTCTTACTTGAAAAATACCTTACTGCTAGGTGAATATTCTCTAGTCAAACCAAGAAGAAAGGAAATAAAAAAGAGATATTTTCCTGTTTTTTCTCTAGAACTGAAAGGTATCATTAAAAGAAAAAAGAGTAGACGATGCGAGTATCAGTCACATCCAATAAAACCCTTCTTAATCTGGTGTTGGAAGAAGGCTACTGCCAGTATAATGATGAACTCATGACTGTTCATGCTAAATCAAAGCTTCTGGCAAGTAAACTACCCAAGTTTACAGAGTTCTCTGTATGCCTTTGCATTGCTTAATTTTCAAATGTGCAGAGATAACCAAGAATTATCAGGCATTTGAGGAAATAATCCACCAAAATAGAAAAACTAACCAAAAAGGAAATGAGGTAACTCAATAACAAATGTTTTACATATGTCTAATCAATATTTATAAACACTCAAGGAAATTTTATGTTTGTAACCAGAATGCTGTTAAAAATGAAGCACCAGAAAACAAGAACTTCTGTACATGTATTTTCTAAACTTAAATCAGTAGAAGAAAATGTTTAAAAATGCAGAAAATTTCCAAGATACAGAATGAGAAAAGATAAAAAGTAAAACATAAATTGAAGATTAATTCAATAGTTTATGGAGAAGGTATTGAAGAAAAGAAAAGCAGAGAAACTATCAATGTGCTTGAAAGCAAACAGTGGAAGAATTGGAAAATTGGCAGAAGTTGGGTTGGCTACTTGTACACTGAGATTAGGCAAGTTTATCATTCTGTCTAGACTAGAGTTTCTTTCTTCACAGTATGAACATATTATTTGTAGAATAATCAGCACCATTTTAACTTTTAAAACTGGTAAAAATTCTCCTTTTTTGGAATACAAAAATTCATCACATATACAAACTGAGGATCTCAAATCTTACTTAAAGTAGTATACTGTGCTACATTTTAGAAAAAGCTTCATTGAAAGCACACATCTCAAGGTACATTGGCCAGGCTGCTTTGTCATATAAAATTATGATACAGTTGATAAGTAGTTGAAATTCTTTCTTTTGTTAATAATTTTCTTCTGTTATCTCTCTGGATTCATTTAGAAAAAAATGAAATTTACTATTGTACAAACTATGGGATTTTAGGTACCTTTGTCTAGTAAATAATATAATTTTCCTGTGAAGAGTGATTCATAAAAACATTCCTATGAATAGTTCCATAAAGCATTAATTACATTTTCTCCCAAATTTTAAATAGAAACCAATTAAAGGCAGGATCAAAAATGGCATATAAGGGGGTGAAGGGAGGTCAGGGGAATGGGGAAAAAAGTAAGAACCAAGATACATCATGTAAAGCTACAAGATCCCAATGAGGAATGTAACTATATTGTATACCTAAAATGTACCAATAAACTCAATGGAAAAAATGGCATACAACTAATTTTTCCCCAACAAAAAAAATTATACATTTTTTGACTGGAGGCAGGTTGAGCTCTGGTAGTAAAATTCATGTCAGAGATCAAGAAACTAAGGGTCAGATTGGTGACATTCATTCTTAATGGAAAATCCAAAACTAGAGCTTTTTCCTACTACAAGAGTGTCCTCCTTGATAATTTTTTCGTACTTTTTGATTAACTAATTTACTGTACAGGAGAAAAAGTACAACTTTATAACAGAAAATAGGTATTTCAAGAGAAATGCAGTCTTGAGAAATGAACGAAACCTGTGTACAGAAGGTGTCAAGTACAGAGTAAAAGCAATTAGTGAAATTGGAATGCATTCTTTTAGTTATTTAAATCAGATAAGTGAGGATGTGTGTTCTTACACAATTTCATGAAGTCATTCTATTTTGTAATCTTGTTACAGTACCACCAAAAGGTATTTTATTTTCTGTCTTACTGTCTACATTTTTTGTTTAGTAATCCTTTTAAGGAAAAAAATTTCTTGCTGAAATTGAAGTGAATACATTTAATGCAGCATAATCAGCTCCTAAATCTGCTTAACTGGAGCCCCATCACGCATTTAGTGCATTGAATGAATGGCACAAATGGGAAACATATTATAATGAGGACTGGGTGCATTTTGTGAGATGAAAACTTCACTTTCCTGAAATGTTTTTAAGCATCTGATTTTGTAGTCAAGTATAGCTCAATTTGCATACATCTTTATTTGCATTTGACCTAGACACCTGCATTATTTTTTGGAGAATTCCACTTTTATGGTGCTTTTGAACACTTCACTACCACCTCACTATGACAAAATGCATTTTTCTTACTGTGGATCTTTGAGGGGTGTCCTGTGTAATTATTTTTAACTTTTTACTTGTTTTTATTTAAATTATCACAAGTGTTTTACTTATGTTACAGAGCTGCTGTGTTTTCATCAGGTTTATTCCTCGCCAATTTTTAAAAAACTAGATGTAAGTTTTGAGATATGGACATTTTCTAAAAATAGAATATAAATGATATGCTACTGTAATTGCTCAATAAACATAAAGGCCCTCCATTTTCGTTATGTGAATATTTAAATCATATTTTTCTGTCTTCACTGATCTTGAAGAAATACATAAGCAAAAGCCAACCTGTCCCAAATTAAACCTACCACTTTCCCACTTCACTTTTCTGCAAAACAGTGCATTCCTCTAAGTGCTAGTATTTTTGGTCCTTACTTTCCCCCAATTTGTAAATCTGGGGGTTTCACCTGACTCTCTTCTTCCCATCCTCCTGCATGCAACTGTCTGTAGGTTCGATGGAGTTGGCCTTCCTAAGCTAGACTGGGTCTGTTTCTTTTCTATCCCTACGCTCACTGCCTTAGGTCAGGCTACCACGATGCCTCTCCTTGACCTTTTCATCATCCCAACTTCCTCCTTTTGAATGCAGTAATTTTTCCAGAATTAAAATCTAAATATCACATCACTTTTCTCAAGGTGCAAAATGTACAATATCCACATGAGCTTTAGGATAAATATTTAATGCCTCCCATACAATGCATCACATCTTCAAAATTTAGACCCTGACTACCTCTTCACCCTCCCATTTACAACTGACCTCTCATTTATTACTCTAGCCATGTGGAATTCCTTCTTATGTATTACTGTATTGATCTTTCACATAAGTTTCTGTATGTTCCATACTATGCCTAGAATTCCCATTTCCTGAGCATATGACTGGTGGTTTGTATAGGTCAAGACGATTAATGGGTTTCAGGATGTAGTTGACAACATAAGGTCTATGTTCCAGCCCTTCCATATATTATACATGAAACCTTGACCAAACTACTTAGTTTCCTAAAGGATAATTTGTCCATATGGAAAATGGTGATAGTAACATTGTCTACCTCATTGGTTTTTATGAAGTTTATGTGTGTAAAGAGCAGAGTACAGGATCTCTACTGTAGTAGATGGTGAGCAATGAATGTTATCAATGCAAATAATTAGGAATAAAAATGTCATAGGAGGATCAAAGCTACCAAGGATATCATATTACATGTCATAAACTGCCTAGAGTTATACTTGATAACTACAGTAAAGAGAAAAAAACTATCCTTTTTTTCCTATCATACTTTAAGTAAATCATCTAATTTATTAGTCAAATATGTGTGGTTACACATGTATCATATTTCACTTTCTAAAGATATCCACGGAAAGGGGTGAAAAATTGCAGTCATCAAGAACTTATCAACTGCCAGCTTTTACTTATTTGATTAATAAATCATAAACTTCTAAGGCTCACTGTCTTGGACTCTGTAGAAGAATCATCTGCAATTTCCTGGCTTTGCATATGTGAGTTTTGCAGAAGGCATCTCTTGAGAGGCATAGGGTGCAACTGTATCATCAGTCCAAAAAAAACCCCTGCTGTTTCCCCATTCTGGCTTTTTAAAAAAAAATCCTGTTTAGCCTTTTCTATTATTTTTACTTTGCCTCTGGGTTCAGACTTCTGGGCCTGCCTGGAGGGTAGCAGGGGTGGCCAGGAGAAGCCCCTGACTTAACAAGTCCTTTAAAGAGCCCCTCCAGGGCTTACCCAAAGGGCTGAGCTGCCTCCTCCTGCTCCTTCTCTCTCTTTCTGACATCCTCTGAAGTCAGGTCATGTTCTCACTTTCTCTGTGGTCCGAGCTACCTCTGCTATCGAAGTGACCCTTTCACTCTGACTCCCAGAACAGCCATCAGAGCCTCTTTCTCGATAGGCCAGAGAGCAGAGAAAATCTCTGCTCCAGTGATGTTTGAAATAAGTAATCATTGCAGTTCCCAGAAGTGGAGGGTGAAAAGGTGAGTTGATGAGGAGGCTTCACTGGATGATGCCAAGGTCTCTCTGCCCTAGAATCTATTGCGTCTACATTAAGAGGTATTTTATTTAAAAATCTCTCGTGGACAAAAATAAACAAAATAAAAATGAAAGGCACATGCAGTGTCTCTTGCTCACATCATAGCAGTCTGACTGACATAGTAAGAGGCAAGAATTTCATTTATTCCCCCTGAGATCTATCCTGGTGGCTGTGTGTATGCCCCTTTTTCCAAGCTGCTGGCTACTTTTTGACTTCAAGGTAGCAATAATGATTTTAAGGGAGAGTGGAATTTAGGAGCTCTGGCCACATGGCCTAGGGACAGTTCCTGAAAGCCCTACTGTCCTATTAAGGCTCCTTAGTGGCCCCAGAGAGTAGAGACGTAGTGTGAGGGAAGATGACTGAGACTTAGGCCAGGGAACTTCCATCAGAGTTCTACACTTGTCATTCATTCACCCAGCACAGGCTTACTGAGCCCCTCCATGTGCCAGGTACTGAGCTGGATGTGGGTGGTGATGGAGATGACAGGGCCAACCAGGACTCTACACCTGGGACAGGAACTGGGGAAATAGGGCCGAGGATGGCAGGTGGTGGGTAAGCTGGGGAGGAAACAGTGAACAAGGCAATTTTACTGAGTAGTCAATGCTCTGAAGATTAATAAACCATTATAAAGGAGTAATTTGAGAGTATGCCTACAGTAGAGTGTGACACTGGATAATAGTGGGGAATGGCTCTGCTTAGAGACAGCTTTCTAGGTAGATGGTCTAATGTTTAAATGTGGCCTAAGCCAGAAAAAAAGGGGACATATTGAAAAACCAAGAGAAGGAAGAGCGTACTGGAGAGGAGACAGGAGCCAGGTTACTTGGGCTTGGCAGAGTGCAACACAGAGTTGACATTTAATTCTAACTTTGGATTTCATATTTTGAAAATGCGGGAGCTAAAGTTCAGAATAACTCATTAAAGATCACCCATCCACTAAAGCATGGAGTTGGCTCTTAGGCTATGTATCTATCACACAGCCTACTGTTTATACTTTTAACCAGAGATGCTGTCTAAGATAAAATATCAGGAGCTGACTTGCTCTCCTGGTCCTTGGTGAGTGCTCAGGTATTACAGGGACATTTTCTGTGGAAGGCCTGCAACTGTAATGCTTAAAAGTTGGAGATAATGATGCTTATCACTCTCAACATAGCATAATAAAGATTAATTAGTGGATTTTTGTAAAGCGTTTTGAAGAGAAGTGATTTGGGGATAATCACAAGTCTTGCCTCTCATTGACCTTCAGCATCCTTTTTATTTAGTATTGATTCAATGTTATTGACCAGTTTGATGGCGATTAATCAGGCTGGCTCAGGTTTTACTGTTTCCAAATTCATTTCTGCAAATTGGTTGTATAAGTTATTTTTGTCATAATAGACCCACATTACCAATTCTCATTTTAACTGAGGATTTCAAAGGGTGAATTAATTCAACCTTAAATAACAGTTTTTTAATACTTTTATTATAGCCATTAACACACAGTAAGCTAATTTATTGTGGATGTGTCATCCAAGTTTTCTCCATTTGAACTCTCCAGAGCAAGGATTATAATTTCTCAGTTATCCCAAATTAAATGGCTTCAGTAAGTGTCAACTCTGATGCTCACTATCTACACGGACTAAGCACTAACTGAATGGAAGAGATTGTGTACAATAGTTTAATGCACTCAGGATAGACTTTATTGAGGTTTGATTTTGGAATAGATACTTAAGTATCATTAGGAATAATTTGGAACCTTTAGATGGTTAAATTAGCCAATTTCCTTCTTTCTTATTCCACCTATTGTAATTCAGTAGCTACTATAAAAATCTTTGTAATCACCCCAGTTCTCAACATCTCTGTTTTATGCTAGAACTTATATAGCTACAGTAGAAGTGTTCTGAATATTTTATTGCATTTCCTTTCAGGAGGAGGAATTGATCCTGGAGATCTAGTACGAACTGTATGCATAACAGTGCTAAGCATAAAGCTGTACAGAGTAATTATGCAAAAAGCTGTCTTTACCCATAACTGCAGGTGGACAAACTGGAGGCTCAGAAGTACTGAGTACCTTAATGAGCACTCACAGGCAATAAGTAGAAGTTCCTGGACTCAAACATAGGTTTTGACTGGCCCCAACTGTTGTAGCTTTCAATTTCAATATCACTCCTTCTAAGATTGGTATTTAATCATGCTTTTCTCCTTTCTCATAAGAGAATACATTCAGCAAATATTTTATTGATACAAACAATGCTGGGATTTTGCAATTCATTGCCACTTATTTTCATTTTATTTCACAGCTCTTTCATCAGTGAAAACAGAGCAGACAGAGAGCTGTTGTACTGGGGCTAAGAGAAGCTCTGGATAGGGGAGAGGGATGAAGAGAACTGGGCATCACCAGAGTAAGCAGATGTGTTCACATCTCTATTTTCAAGGGAGATGATAGGAAAGAACTGATCAACCCCAGAAAAATTCAGAGGATATAGGACTTGGCTCAAGTCTTAAAGAAAGAGGCATGGGTTCACACTGACATGTAGTAGGCTGTTAGTGTGAAGTCTTGGGAACTAACTTTGCATTGCATGGTGCTACATCAGAGGATCCACATCCCTGAAGCTACCACAGAAAAGAGCATATGAGAATCTCTCTGTAAATATAATTCGCCTGTCTTTGCTTGAAAGCCAGTGGCCTTCTGAGAAAAGCCTCTCATCTTGCTCCTCCCCTTTCTCATCTGTGCATTGCCTTTCGCCATCTCTTCCTGCCTCCATTTCCCAGTGTAGCATGGAGCTGAAGCATCATAGAAGAAGCACGTCCTTCTGCCTTGGATGTGTGAAAGATGGCCCTTCCTTAGGCTTTAACCAAATTGTACTTCTTACATCTTCAGACTTACAAATTCATAAGGTGTTCTAAGGCACCAACCTTTGTAAGAGAGGAAAGTCAAAACCCTGAATAAAGAGGAAAGAATGGATGGAGCTGGAGAAATCTTGGCTTCCAAGTTCCAGAATGATCCCTTGACTTTGGCAATATCTTGGTCTCTATGTTGCTACATAAGAAAATGCAAACAAGAATGGGGCTGATATGTTTTGTAATTTCTTCAATTCACACAGATTTACATTGATCTAAGGTTTTTTTGGCATCTTGGGTACTCAGATGACAATTCAAAGTGGTGGAAATACTAAAATTATTTTGAATAAAGATGTACTTTAATCCACTGTCAAGGAAATTAAATAACATAGATATTACTTCCTCTATTTCATTTTTCTTGTGATTTGAACTGCTGCACAACCCCCAGCCAATTCCATAATTGCCTAGCAGATTGTTAAGGAGTGGTTTTGGATTGCTGCAGATGATGCCTCCTATAGCCGGTTTCTCAGTCCTTGTTTACTCTGCCAATAGACTTGGTCATGAACTTCTAATAGCTCATTTAGAAAAGAGGGAACCACAGGGACTTTCTGTTCACAGTCATTCACAGTCAGCAGCCAATATTCTATTGTCATGGTACATTGGTACAAGGGAGTGGGCAACTGCTGATTCTTCCAACCGTATCTCCAAATTATTTCTCAGGATATACTGTGAAGAATGGAAATGTATATGTGAAACAAGTATTAAAATGATCACAACAAAGACCTCCTACCAAGTACTCAAGGCTGGGATAATTATTGACATATATCCTGATTTAATACTCAAAAAAACCCTGCTATGATAGAGCCAAGGAAATTCAACTGAAATGTCTAAAAGTGGCTGTTACGTTTCTAGGTTACTGTTATCACCATATGTGCCACCAATGAGATATCAGATATTCAATTTTTTATATTTTTATATAATATGAAAATCTCTGAAAGTTCACTGAGGACCCACAATCCTCTTTTTGAAAGCCTTTTGGACATAATATTTGGTCAAATATGTTTCATGATCCTGACGATTACAAATTTTCTCCTTCCTCCTCTTTATTTTTTTCTTTTTCTTGGGACAACAGGAAGGTATTTTAGAACAATAATGGGGTAATTATTCTTTGTAATCTACCCCCTTCTAAATGTTTGATGTCTTGAGGGGGGAAAAGAAATGCTTGACCGTTTAAATAGTAAGTATAATTTGTATCAAATTGTAGGTCACGCTCTTTGCATTTGACATTTAGAGGATTCAAGCCTCTGTCTGATTTTCCAGTTACCTGCAGCAAATACATGAGGAATGTAGCATAATTGCTGGGTAATTATGGATGCTGTGAGGTATGATGATGAAAACAAAATCCTTGTTGATATTTCAGCTATGAACACTATTAGGTTATTCTAAAATTATTGAGACCAAAAGAAAGAGTGGGGTTGAGACAGGGGGAGAGAAAAGGGGAGAGAAAGGATGGAAAAGAGGGAGAGGTAGACAGAGAAAGAAGAAGAGAGAATTAAAAGGAACAGAAAGAAACATTCAATAACATATCATCAAGAACTTAATTTTTTTAAAAAATGTGTTGACATTTCATGCTCTCCTTTGAGGTATCACTGAAGGTACTACCATTATTTAACTCAGTGTTTGATTGATGTTATTATCAGCAATATACTCTCTGTGAAGGGTTTTCTCATGAGAAAATGAACACCTAAGAAACTCATTCTGCACCTGGAGTTTAATCTCTCTTGGAACCTGACATGGGGGAGGAGAAAACACAGAAGAGAAATTCATAAATAGGAAGTCAAAGATAACTAAATTGAATATACTGTATTTTGGATGGAGATACTATTCTATTTTAGATTTAATAAAATTTGAGGTTAAATATTAAATGGAAGAAAATTTAATAAGTACATAAACATATTTTAATTGATAAATTTCATAAATAGGATAAATATCTAATCTCAGAGAAAATGTTTCTTAGTATCACCATTGAGGATGTAATGTAAAATTATTACTGTAATGTAATTAAAATATTTCTATGATACAGATAAATTTAAATTGTTTTTAAACTACACAATCCCTATCCTAAATCAATTCTGGCATTTGTGTTGATGCATTATTAAAGTTTATCAGAAAAATAAAATTAGTCCAAAATTTTGTCCATCAAACAAAATGTCTATGACGCTTATGACCATGAAGCTGGCCAAGTTTGAACTTCTTTTCATTTGTTTTTCTTCTTGTCTTGCAGGATGTTTCTAGAATTTTTGTCCAAGTTTTTTTTAATGCTTTTTTATAGAAAAGAAAAATAGAAATACCCCATGGTTAAACAGTATAACTGAATTAATCTCAGAGAATTTTTCAGATTAAGAAAAGAAAGAATAGTTGACCTAATTTTCTTCATTTTTTTATTTTTAAATGTGACATCGTTTTACATATGCCATTTCTGCCCATGGTGAAGTATGGCAATGACTACTGTAGGTCATAATAGGAAGGTCAACTGCTTGTCTAGACACTGTCTTTGATAACAATAAGCATTTTCAGATACCCAGGGAAAGCATATCGCTTTCCAAAAGGTAACTAGATAAGATGATGTGTTCTTATATTACCAATAATTGCCTTTAGAATCCAAAGTAGAACACTTTCCTTAACTAGCTTGTACATCAGAATGGGCACCTCTCACTTTTTCACAAATTAAAGGGAAAAATGAATAATTCTGGCTTTTAACAAAAGTGACATATTCTTACAGGCCACATCATTATCTTGTTAGGCAGTAGATTAATTTTTATAATAACCTCTTTTGATATATTTTATGCTTCTGTATGAACTAGACAGTGTCCACACTGTGTTTTCTCTCTTTTTGCTTAACATACTTTTTAAATTCTTGATTTTTATGATTTCTGATGAGATTTGGCTGTCATTTGCTCTAACCTACACTTCTCTTATCAAGCCTACATATAGGATCTATAACAAAATGCTGTAAACATACATCTCCTTTTCAGTCTCTCTTTACAGCAAGGGTGAATTTAGTCATATTGTGAATAGAATTCAGCCTGCGAAAGCATGGTGGAGACTGCTGAATTCAAGTTTCTTCAGGTTACAGTGCACAAATATCATGACAAAAGAGTGTGTTCCGTCTTGTCTTTTGATGAGCACAGCACAAAGTAGAACATGTTCCCTTTTAGCACTGACTGCCAAATTTCTGAACTGGTGCCCTAATTACACCCTTGCAACTTGAAGCTCTGTCCATTTGCACATCGTGGAAAGTAAATCCTGCATCCAACTGGAAGGTTGGTAATGTCAGGTGAACTAGGAGAGCAGGTAAATGATTCTTTGTCTTACAAGGTTTTTTTTTTCTCCCTAGCATTCTATAGTGGAAATGTTTAAACATAAACCAAAATATTTTTTCCTTGATCATCTTTGTACCTTCCCCCAAGATTCTACCATTAACATCTTACTATACCTGCTTTATCACATATTTATCCATCACCCATCCCTCTACCTGTAGGCAATCCATCTTATTTTTGCAATGCATTTCACAGTGAATTGCAGCACAGTTCCCCTAAATACTTTAGCCTGCTGTAATGGTTTTGATGAAGGAAATGGATGCATTTCTCCCCAACCAACTTTGAAAGAGCAATTTTAGAGAGGCAAATAAAGGTAGAGGAAATTATTTTCCAGGAACAAAGATATGAGGAAAAATAAGTTTTGAAACACCACACAGGATCATTTTACAGCACGCTGTTCCAGTCTTGCTGGAATTTAAATCAATATGCTTCCTTTTTGCTCTCAATAACAACAGAGAATTGCTCATCTCAGATTTATGTGTCATTTTTCAGGATCAGCAACATGTTGATATTAACATGGTACCAAGCGATGCTTAAAATATGAGACTTGCTAGTGGATTTTGTTGTTATACTACTAAGCAGATGTCAGACAATTTTGTTAATATGTGCTGTTAAAATCAAATAGTACAGTTGAGACAATTTAGGCTTAGAATTGGAAAAAAAAAGTCATCCTTTCACTATGCCATTGTTTCGCTAAAATGAGGAGCATTAAAACATGTAACAGAGAAATTGAGACATGCATTCATCTCTGCACATAATAATGTTGTTCTTCAGCTGTTCAATGGCTTACCCATACATGGCAGAAAATGGTTGAGTGAGTTTCTAAGCCATTTTGGGGTGTGGAAAGTGAGTGGAACAAGGAGTTCTGCACAGATGTTAGAATAATCCATTTAATAGAAGTTCTTAAATTGGAAACAAAGATAAATTATATGGGGCAGTCCTCAATCTGCTGTGCACATGGAGTTAGAGATGATTTAACTTGAAGTGGCTTCATGTTTCAATGACTCAGGAATTCAAATCATGGGGTCGGACAGTGCATAGCGTACAATGCTTTTATGGAACAATCTGTGTATAGAGAAGTCGACACACTGCTGCCTGGTGGTGCAATGGTAGGAGCAGGCAAAACAGCCAAGGAAAAATCAGGAAGATTGACTGGGGTTGCGCCAAGCGTGACCTGAAGATGCAAGACTTGAAATTCCACCAAGGTTAGACAAAAAAGGTGTATTTCAGAGGGTGGTAGAGAAGAGAGCTGTTTAAGGTAATTGAACTGTGGGATTTAGTCTACATGATCCTCCAGAGCTGATACCCCTCATCCTTTCTTTTCCAGAGAAATCTGGGCTCATCTACATTTAAATTCCAGGTCAAGCCTCACAGCCTCCCTCAGCAGTGCTTAATCCTTCCATCCATCCCTGTAAGTCCTGTGATGTTCCCAATCCCACCAGGAAGCTCACTAGGGGGCACGTGGAAGAAAGTCCAAGGGCCATGGTTATAGCTTAGGGATTACTCTCATCAAAAAGAGAGACAACACGAAATGAAAGATCTAGAGAAATCTCAGTCAATGAATTGGGCAGAAAGTCTAAAGTGATTCTTCTTAGTAGACATTGCAAATTAATTGAAATCGTGGGATTTTACCTTGATTTCTAGTACAATATTATTGGGGGCAGGGTGAGTGAGGAAGGGCCAAAAATGGAGAGAGTAGGAGAGACTCGGTTGAGGAGGAGAGGGAGAGAAGGCGGAAAAGGAAGTTGGATGAAATTAAAGAAAAATATAGGTAAAGTATTTTCCAACCCTACCAAATGTTGGTTTTAGTTTTTTTTCCTCTTTAAATATCAAACACACACACACACACACACACACACACACACACAATCCCTTTTTCCTGGAAAAATTGTATTATCTATAATGCCTTCTTGTTTTCTCATGCTAACTAAATGACTTTGTTTGTAGTAACTACAGATGTCCTTGGTTTACCAATATTTTCATTAAAAAGACAAAATACGTGTATATTAAAATGTTCATGAATCTTAGTAGTATATCTTCATTTTCCCCATCTTGTTCAGTTTAAAATATCCTGTCAATATCTTCACTGAAACCCACAGCAAAGGGTGAACATGCTCAGCTTGCTGAGACAGTAAGTTATTAATGGCAACTTGAGGAGTGTGGTCCTAAATGAATACTTTAGTGCTTTCTTCCCTTACTCATTCCCCTTTACACATATTATACACATGAACATATTCCTATAGAAAAATTCAAGAATTCAGGAATAAGCTAATTTTGAGAAAAGATTTCTCAAAATGTTTATGAGGGAGGAAGAAATGATCACTTGAAATTTCCCGGAAGGTCACTCAGAACCCCTATCCTAATAGCTGTGTGGTTCTGCTCTGTGACCAATGTTCCAGAAGCCCCTCCCTCCTCACCCCATGCAGCCCTGTCTCCCTCCCCTTCCACTCTTACTTGACACACAGTGACTCCACTCAGCAAATGTTTATCACTTTGCCAATAAAAAATGGTTTTAAATTTATTATACGAGAATGCATTTTCTCTCCTCTTCTGTTCTTTTCTCCAAAAGTCAATGGTAATCTACTTTGTAGTCACCTTTGTTGGAACTCATCTGTGGTCTGCTTGTAATAAGAAATTTGAATTTTTGCAAAAGCATGGTTTAGAATAGGTACAATCAATAAACAATAAATATAGCATTCAGGGATTTTGAGAGTGAAAATATTTTCTACATTATGCATGCTAAAGGAAAAAATATTCCACTGAACATACAGAGAAAGGAATTAATGAGATAAATTAGATTAAATTAGATTTAGAAGTTTTCTGGTTTTTTTCCAGAAGATGGTCATAAAAATGCATTCTTTGTGCTGCTATATTTAAGATTTTTATTTCTATGTTAACAGGGGTTATAGTATTATTCAAAACATAAAATGATCACAAGATTAACTATAGAAGTTATGAATGATTGAAAGTCAATTTTTTTGATTTGTGTTTTTAATAATTTTTAATAGTATTCACTTATCTAACTATCTGTCCATCCATCCATCCATCCATCCATCTATCCAGTCAGCCAGCTGATACAAAATGCACCTGAGGTATTTGCTATGGTTATGGAGAGCAATGAGACACATTCTCTGCCTGAGTTCACAGTGTAATAAAATGCCTTGTTTCTCTATTTGGGTTTTACCCCTTAAGTCATGGAGAGTGGCCCCAAGGCCAAAGGATAAACAAAATGTATTTTCCAGGGATTCAATTTCACTCTAAGGCTGAGTTATTGGAAACATTAATTAGTGAGTTACTTAAACACTTTTTATAGACAAAGCACTTTCATAGACAAAAATGAATATTTCATGGAAAGAGGCAAAATCTACAAGGATTTAAAAATAGTTAAGGTGTTGGTCAGGTCTCACACCCTCCCTCCAGTAGTCCTTAGTTCTTCCATCTATCTCTGTAAGTCTTCTTAACAAAAAGCCTGACTGATATTTTATGATTCCAGAGAAATTTGCGTCTAAGCCTTCGAAAGGTTGAGCAGATTCAGATGTCCTGGAGAAGCTTGTGGGAGCGACATTGCCTGAGGAGGTGGAGCCAGTTTGGGAAGGGCTCTGAATGCTGTCTTGATGAATTTAGTCTTTATCCCAGAGGATCCAGGAAGCCACCCTAAGTGAAACAATGCAATGAAACTCTTAGAATGGTTTCACTCTGTTTGGTAAGCTGATATGGGGCATTGTCTAAAGCTTGTTTAGTTAGGAAAATAAACTACATATGGTGTGCTAGCCTGTGAGTCGGAAAGCCTTGTTTATGGTTCCATTAACCACTAGCCATGTGAATGAACTTGTACAAGCTCCTGGTCCTACTTGAAACTCAGTCCTCTTATCTCCCAAAGAGGGAGAAAACAACTGCCCTTCTGTCCCCACAGGCTCTGTGTCTCAAGGAAGATACGCCAGTGACAGAAAGCTCTGGGCAAACAGTGGAGAGATGGAGCTCTGAACAATACATGGAAGGCTAATTAATTAATATGAGTCACTGCAACTGTGGAATAAAAGCACTCACTAAATATTTTCATATTTTTTTGTAAGTGGGTTTCCAAATCTTGATCTTTTTTTTTTTTTAACTCACATAGCTTGCCCTAAGACAGGGAATTAAGGGTTCATATCTCCTCAAGGGTTTTATTTTTCAATTTTTCCAGCATTTAAGCAGAGCCTCTAGCCATATAATTCAGTAGGTACTCAATAAGTTTCTTTCATGATCCTTACCTGAACTCCATACCAAAGTGATACTTTGATCCTGAGTCCACTATTTGGACATAAGGTCATACAGGTGTCTAGATAGTTCTACAAAGCCATTCATTTCAGAAGCTCTAAACACTGTTTTCTTTGCATTTTTTTACCCCATCGTTTGCTCTCTTAACATTTGAGTTTAACCAAATTTCTATTACTTTGTCATTATTTATTCATTCATTTATTTCTACAAGAAGCATTAAATGGGTACCTAACTTGTGTGACAATAGTTTCTAGGAAAATCAGATTGAAATTAAACATTTTTTGACATAAAGTTATTCCTGAAGAGGTGAGTGAACAAACATGTAAATTTCTTGTAGAGTGATGCAGGGGCCTAGAATAAATGTATAAACAAAGAGTTGTGAGGATTCCACAATGACTGACTAAATCTGCCTTGGAGGATCTGGGAAGGATTTACAGAATGGGAGATACTAAAGAATCTCAAAAAGTGGTAATTTGTTTATTTATCTGTCTAGTTATTGGTAGTACAAGTTGTTCCAAGAATAATTTCAGATGAATCTCGAAATTGCAGGCAATTAATACGAAAGTAAGCAACAAAGTCAGGGTACAGAGAAAACAGGAGGAGGAAAATAAGCTGAAGGCAGAGTAAGAACAGAGTGCGATCCTCAGGCTTTTTAGGAGTGGATCACAGATTTGGCTCTGAGCCAAAGTAAAGACAAGCAACATTTTTTGAAATGAATGAGATGTACTTAAGATGAAATACAGACCAACTCTTGGGAGATCTCTGCTATTCTTGATACTGAGAGATTCCCTTGGTGCCCTGTACATTGAGAACACTGTGAAACAGGATAAACACTGCTTCCCAACAACATCACTGCAGGCAACAAGACAGCAAGGTTCATGAGTTTCTTCTCCCCTCACTTATGATGGGAACAAATGACAGAATGTCCATGCCAAGTTCGGTGAAAGCAATTTTCTGTTGTCAGGTATATAATTCAAAACAATGTATATAATTTTGCCAGCTGGGGCTGACTTTGAAGTTGAAGAAACAAGATGACCCACAGTAGGTAGTTATGAAAGTGCCCAGAATGGTTGTTCTGGAACGATGCAGAGTTTGGCATGGCTGTACTATCAGGTGTGTCTGGGAGATCCTGCTGCCAGTAGGATGGAATCTAAACATGTTAGCATTGCAAATCAGGTCCTTGGTGATACAGTCGTCTGTCTACATTTTCTGCCCTAAGCATTGCAGCACCTCATCTCCACCCTTGAGCCACAAGAATGAATCATCCTGAACTTTTCATTTTTGGGTTCCTAGATACCTCACACTCTTTTATGTCTGTATGGCTTTGTCTAGTTAATTCACTTACCCATAAGGCTTGCTCTACCACCTACTTATCTCTGCCAGGTCTATTCTCTTTCTTTTTCAAGATCCAACATCTTCCACCTGCTCTGTAAAGAACTTCACAGATTGAGTTGACACCTCTCTTCTGAATTCTACAATGTCTTTGGCTATTTTCTTTGTTCTCTTGTTAGCTTTGTGATTGCAAGTATCTCAGTATCTTTACCTCCTCTCTATTCTGTAATGGGCTGCTAAAGCTCTCTCTCATTCACTATTTCCCCACAGCCAGGTAGAGTGCTTTACATCATTAGACATTCAATAAATATTTATGGAAGAAAAAAACCCCAGAAGAATGGAAGAAAACCCAAAGGAATAGGCAGATGATGATACTAGAGTTGTTGGCTGGCAAAAAATTGCCAAGGGCCCATATTCATGCTAAAGATAGTGGATTTTATTTTATGAAAAGTGGAGAATCACTAAAGACATGTACACGAAGACCTAAGGAGGTAATTCAACATTTAAGAAGGATAACTGGTTTAATTGTGTGGATGGACTAAGGGACATACGAGTTGGTGCTTATGGTGATTATACTTGTGTGGGATAAATCAGGTCTGAACTGAGATGGCGACAAAGGTTATGTGCAGAAAGTTTAAAAGCTAAATTGTTCAGATCTTGGAACCATTTTTTTCTCAGATTACTTTGAAGACACTGCTGCTTGGCATATGCTTCACCTTCTCATCAAGTTATTTCCTGCTCATTACCTATTATTTTAAAACGATATACATAAAAGGGCACCAATCATAAACACACAAGTAGATGAATTTGATATAGTTATACAGCTATAACTACAAACATGATCAAACGAGTACATTTGAAGCATATCAGAGGACTGCTCATATCACCTCCTAGTTAATGTCAGTCCCCAGAGGTAGTCACTATTCTGATTTTTATCACCATTGATATTCTTGTCTGTCCTTTAACTTTGTGTAAATGGAATTCCTTAAAACATATGCCAGTATATCTTCCTTTTATATTGCTGCATGTGATCATAATTCATTTATTTACACTGATGCATACTATATCATTTTATGAATACATAAACATGTATTAATCTACCCTGCTGATAGATATTTGGGTTGTTTCTAGTTTGAACATACTATGGATGAAATTTCATCATTTTAATAATTTAATTATTTTTTCCATGAGACTTTCTAGGACTATTAAATGCAGCTATATCATCAGAAGCATTTGACTTGGAGACCAGCCCTGTTTCTGACAGTTAACTTTATAACATTGGCAGTTTACTTCACAACTGGGTGTCAGTTTTCAGTGCACATGGGATAGTTTTCAGAATTCACTTGATTCTGAAAACCAAGTAGGGCCAGACTTAGTGAATGTGGGATGGATGTCTATGTGAGATTATCAGGAAGTGAGTTTGATTCACTCACTGATGCAGGTGCTGGGCATGACATGTATTAAAAGCCTCCCCAAATGTCAAATAAGTAAATGAATGTTAATAACATTTGCTAATTTCATCCTCAGTCTTCCTTGTCTAAACAATAAGCCTTGCTCATCAACTTCTTAGTCATACTCCAAGCCATCATGGAGTTCTTGAATGAGAATTAAAATACACATACTACACAAATGTGTTCCAGAGGCTCCTACATTGACATTGCAATATGCAATGTAAACATTGCTCAGTTTTACTGTTTTCTTAGTCACTGGTCCTTAACGTGACATTTTACAAAAAGGGGGAGCTGGTAGTTGGCTGGGCTTTGTGCCCCATGTAGGGTGCCTCAACACTGACTCATGATTGAGAGCAGATGTTACGTCTCCTCCTGTTTAACTTTGCTGCTTTCATCTCCATTCCAGGAAATGCACTTAGCTCTTCTGATTCACTGTAAGTACTTGTAATATTTACCAAATATATTCATTTGTTTAACATCAGCCCATTTGTGATCATAGCCTTCAAAATCTCACTGCTACTATTATCTTTGCTAGAAGCTTCTAGGGACCCGATCATGCATTCAGTGCCAAAACAACTATTTACTGAGTCAATAACAATCAGCCAGTTGTTTTGTTTTCAGGATAGCAAAATAACTGGTTTTGCTCCCATGAAAAGAATGATAGTTTGTGGGGGGATGTTTTTTTTTTTGTTAAGCCAAGAAACTTCCTTTATATGTAACTCATTTTCACACATTGTGTTAGCTAAAGTAAGAATATTTATGAGATAAATCATGAAAATTTATCCAATTTGACACCCTTCACTGTGTTCCTTAATTTGAGGGTTCCAATCTGACTTTTAAGGAACTCCGTGTCGTAAATGGTGATGTTCTTACGGGTTTTTAAGGAACACCTGACTTGTCTCCAAATGACAACTAGGCAATTTCTCACTCATTGGATGTTCTTCAGGACATAAAAATTCAATCAACCAAAGACAAAGTCTTTCTCTCTCTTTTTTTTTCTAAATCTGTTCCATCCTTTTTATACCTCTCTTGGTGGCTGACAATAGTTTTGCGAACTTCTTGCATCCCACCTCTGTTGTACCCTTGGGAAATGTATTGAGCATGTCACTCAATCTGTGGCCCCAACTCTTATCTTTCTCATCTGCTCCTTGAGTTCCTCCTCTCTGCACATTATTAAGGCTCAGGCCCTTAGCATTATTATTCTGGATTATTGATTTTTAGTTCTTTCACTACTCAAATCAACCCCTCTCCTATGCTTTTCATGCTTTTCTCAAAGTGATATTTCCCCCCAAATAACATTAAAAGCATTGTTCCCATCTTTAAAACTTTCACTCTCTTCCTGAAGCTTTCAGGGAACATTTAAAGAACCTTTTATTAGCACATAAGGTCTCCTGGCATGAGATGGCCCTGGCTTGGTGCTCCAAGCTCAGCCCTACCCCTCTCTGGCAGGCACTTGTAACTCCAACAATAACAAACTCCCTCAAAGGTGTCATGCTGTTGCTTTTGGTGTGACTGTTTTATTTTTCCTTTACATATATGATGTAAGGTAGGTACATTTCCACGATGTAAAATTTAAGCACTCAAACTGTGCAGAGCGTAATAAAGAAGTTCCACTAAGTCCCCTTCCTCTCTTTGCTCTGATTACCATGCTGTTTCAAACCTCTGTATCTACTCACTCTCTCCTCTTCCACTGTGAGTCATCCTTCTGTATATTCTAGGAAACTCCACAGCACTCATCCATACTTGGGTTGAATGCTGGCTGCTCTGAGACAGGTACACCCACAGATTGCATTTCAACCTCTACACGCCTGAATGGTAGGGTTTCCACTTACCTTGCAACTACTGATCTGCTTATTTTTCCCCTCAGCTAGAAGAGAGCCTCCTTAAAAGAAGGAGGAGTTTTTTTTCTTGGTGTCCCACAATCTTACTGAGTCAATGTTTGGTGAAAAAATACATGAATTTTAAAAATTTATCATAGGTTCTATTTGAAGCAAGAGGTAAGGAATAGCCACAGAGCAAAGTAGTTGAGTAATGGGAAACAATATTCTCTACACCAAGAAGCTCAGAACATTTTCTTCCTAACTAAAAGTCAAAGATATAGAGAAACCTCTCTCATGCAACTGCAGCACAAGACAGAAGACATTATCAGGGAGTTAAGGGATGTCAGGCAGCAGTGGCTCTTCCATGTGGATTAATAGCTAGCACTTAGGAAAAGAATTAGAAATAAAAATCCTTTAACCATATGTATGATGGCTTCTATGTTGCTTCTACATCAAAGTTTGAGTTCTGATTTTTACATCAGAAGAATTTGAGATATCCTACAGAGAGAATATCCCATTAAATGCCAGATGCAGGCAATCAGGCACAGGCTGACCCGGCACACAGAGAGTTAGACACTTTAGGAGATGAGAAGGTAAAAAATCCAAGAGATGCTGAGACAGTGTATGAGCACTCCTGTCTGTGGGTTTTAATAACATTTTAAACTTGTATCATAGTTAGCAGTGGAATCTGGTCATGATCATTTCTGACTACTGTTTAAAAACTACCGAATCTATGTTTAAGTTAATTTAGTTAATATGTATAGAATTTGTTCCATAGTATGAAGTTATCCCTGTTAAATAATACTTAGGTTGTAAGTGATTCTTTGAAAATAATACGTTGGTTGGTTGTATAAGGTGTGTAGTAAATAAAATTCTAAGTTATTATCAGATGGGTGCTTAGAAGCAAATAGTTACAAATCACATGGACTTGCTCTTCTGGTAAACTGACTGGGTAGAGCAACTAAGTCCCTGCATAGACCCATTTCATGTTTTTACATGCTGTGTGCATAAAAATGAAAAATTACTCTGATAAAATGCTTTGTGTCTTTCTACATGACAACGTGTACATTGTCTTATTTTCAAGATATATAAGCTTTTCTAACTAAACTAAACTGATTATACACAACACGATAGCATATTATAATGTCATTAAAAGTTAAAAAGAAAACCACACAAGTAGAGTGTAGCAATAAATCCTAGGTAGCAGTGATCAAAAAGCTAAGTAAATTGTTACTGTGTTGTATTAAAGCTGAGGCCGGGAATGGGAAACCATTTGATGGAGACTGAGCAGCAGTAACAATGAAACTTTACAATAAAAGAGTCATAAAATTTTTCAAAGAGTACTAAATATAGAATAATGGTTATTAAGATAAGGTAAATATCAAGAGATCAAAAAGTATGCAAAAGTGAGAGAATTTAAAGGAATTAAGATGTCTGTGCATTTAGTTTCTTCAATGTTGCTAATTTAAAAACTTACGCACAGAGAAACAAATACAAATTAATTGATTATAGTAAAAATATATTAGCAAGAAGAAATTGTTACAATAGAATATAATGTAGTTCATTTACCTGTGACATGTAAGAAATATTAAATAGACAAAACCTTGTGAAAATGGAGGCATATGACTCTGCTTCCTGTGTTCAGAGGAGGTTGCCCTGACCATCTCTACTTCCCTTTTATTTAGCGCTCAAATCACCATTACTTTCACCTTTTCTCTGTAGACTCAAAGAAACCAATTTTCCTTAGGTTCATCTGTGGCCTTCCTCTTGCCATACTTCAGTGAAGTCATTCTACTCTTACTAACTGGCCTTTCCAAAGTATTTGACACAGATAATTTCATGAAACTCCAACTCACTCAGCAGGGCAAAGAGAAAACCAGAAAAGAAAAGAAGAAACCATAGCAACAAAAGCACCTGTTACCCTAAGTCCACCTACGACATGCATGCAAAAGGCTTCCCCCACTACCATCCCTGCCATGCCCTTCTCTTTGACTGGTATTTCCCCTTCTGTCTTGTCACTTCTCCATATATTCTTCTCTGGCGGAGCCCTCATCAGCTTCCCAGATACAAGTCCAGCATTTTCTCTTTAGGAATGCTTTCCAATGGGCAACTTTTTCCTTGGCTGTCTCATGATCTTGTGCACATGCTAGTATCATAGCACTCACCAGACAGATGGTATTGTGACCATCTGCTTATTCACCCAGTTTTCCCATTAGTCAGGGATCTTAGCATTTTTTCAGATGTGACACATTTCACAGATGACATTCAATAGTGCAACACATTTCAACTGGCATTCCCAATGAGGTGGCTATAGTTCCATTTTTCCTCAATCAAGAAAGGATATTATAGCAGCCATGAGAGTGAGAGATGATAATGACCTTGGATCTGTCCATACATGGGTACATGTAAATTTATTTATATTTGAAAAGTCATTTAGAATACTCATTCTGGAACTTAAAATCCTGGTTTTATCACCAGCTTCCAAAAGCCCAAAATGAATTATTTAACTCCCATAAGCCTCAATTTCTTTCTCTGTAAAATAAGGATTATAAGAGTGAAAGGGATTCTTGAGAGGACAAGAAAGGGTAAAAGAACTAATTCATGCAACTCACAGTCTACAGTAATGGGCATATGAAATATTTCCAGTCAATTTTATTTATTAACATTATTTTATTATTACTAACATTTGATGCTGATTGATTGATTTCTCCTCCAGCGGACTACAGTAACATACTCCATTTTTCTGCTGAAGAATCTGAATTCACATGAGTATTTTTGGGAAGAGACAGAAATAGTTATCCTTGAGTCTTCTCTGAACTTCAGGTACTCATAAAACTGGAAAAAGAATGCCTAAGACAGTGGGCAAAATAGCACTTTTTGAGACCATCAAATACATATGGCTCATCTCAAATGTTCTTTCCCTTTGGCTCCCTATTCCTGGAAACCAAGGTAAAAAGTAAGAAAGCTCTTCAAGTCAGGAAGAAAAACTGTGTGAAGACTACAATGAGATTGATTTTGTTGGGTTGTGCAAACACAAAGGCACTTCATCGGAAGATTCATGATCACGAACACTGAAGAGAAAGAATCAAGCCCAATGACTAGAAAGGCAATTTTTGAAGTGTGGATTGCTTGGAGTAAAATATATACCCTGTCAGTTATGGGATTCTAGCTGTTGCTTTATTGCCTTTAATTTCCCCATGTGGTTCAATGTCTGGGAGAAGTATCCAGCCTCTGGAGGGGAGCTGAGGTCGGAAATGTTATTCCTGACTGCCAAAATTTTGAATAGTATTTAAACAAACCCTTTCAAATAATTATCTATCTTACACTTCATTCTTACAAGGAATGTTTATGATTCAAATAATCTCTCTTAGTGTCCATTCTGCCCCCTCCTATATCTTTTCTACACCTTTGCTATCCTGATCTGGACATGAGATGCTGGAATATTACAAGAATCATTATAACGTGGCATTATGGTGGTAGCCATTCCTCATGTCATGGGGTGGGCATAGAATGTGTTGGCAATGTGGGGTGAACTCTCATCTCACTATATCACTCCTGCTCCATGGATCAAATGCTTCTGAGTGTGTGTGTGATATTAAAAATAAGGATGTTCCACCTGGATGAACCTCAGTTCTAGTATTTACCCAACAGTTGGCTGAGTATCTCTGTGGTGGAATTCAATTATGTTTATGGGCATAGTAGCATAAAATATTTGCCTGAAATTACTAGCATCTAGACTTCCTTTTGTCTATAGTCTGGAGGATGATGAAAACTAGCATATAAACTAAGAGAGATGGATAGGTAGGTATTTTTGGATGCCTGTTTAAGTATTTTTAATTTATGTCATCACAAATTCTCACAATGCCCATGTGAGGCATATAATATTATATCATAATATATTATTATTTCCATTTTGCAATCAGGATTCATAGTCTCTGAGAAGTGGAGATTACATAAACTGTGAGTAGAAAGGATAGGAATGAAACCCACATTGTACTAAATAAAAATGGATGTCCTACTCTTCATCTAACTGCTCCAAAAACAGGAAAGCAAATGTTTTCTCTCTTCTTAACCTGAGTGTGCACTGCTGAAAGTCTTCAGGCAGTAAGGTGAAGAGCTAAGCCTTAGCATTGCTTTTTAGGGGATCTTCAGATTCAAATTGATCATTTTTAAGTGTGTGTACCCAGAGAGAGTCATCTACGGACTCTTCAAGAGCAAAGCATGGGTTCCTTGTTATTTGCACCTCTCATCAAAGACACTGAAACAGAAGTAAATGTTTATTGAAAATACAAAAAAACTTTTTTCCTTATGCCTGAGTTTTTAATCTTTCTGTGGGGTTTCATAGAGTCAGGTAATAAAATGCAGGTGTATTCCTCTGACAGACAAAATGTGAGGGTTACAAACATTTGGTTAGAATATTCAGCACTTATAAATGCTAACCTTATAATGGTAGCATTCTTGTTATTCCAAACCCTGAAGTCAGGATATCCTGGTCCTGAGAACTAATAGGAGCCGTATCTTTTCTGTTTAATAACACACACAATGGTCACCTTCAAATGTCCAAGGGTTAAGTCAATTCTATTCGGATGATGTAATGTATGCAAGAAATCACAGAATATAGTTAATGCCCAAAAGCTCAGTTCAATTGCATGAGAATTGTTATTGGAAGGGGTAGTCATACAACAATCACTCAGTTTTTAGTGATGGCCTGTCTTTGAAAGCAGCAATCACAACTATCAATTGAGACATAATTTTTTACTGAGCAACACATGAATTTTTTTTATCCTGTTTAACTTAACTAGGTGATTCAACATCTTCCAGATAATGGATAGACTATTTTGGTGTTTGGTGTTAATCTTGCAGTTTGTACTAATGGCATTCCCATTAAAAGCCCATTCCCTTAAGAGGATAGCCTCAAAAATAAGAAACAAGATACATCATGTAAAGGTACAAGTTCCCAATGATGAGTGTAAATGTATTGTATACCTAAAATGTACCAATAAACTTAATGAAAAAAAAAAGCATATTTCCCAGCTGGCTTACCCTAAAAATAATAATATACAAAAGTTACATTTTTGGCCATATTTTCCCATACCATTGCATAGCAGATATCAAAAGTCAAAATACTGCAAAGTTTCAGATATCCCTGTCATGGATGCTCCCTTAGCAAAGCTGAAGCAGATGGTGGTGCAGAAGGGGTGAGAGCTCTTGACTCCCATTTTGTCAAAAGCACAGAGTAAAGCAGGCATTATTCTGCCAATGCCTGGCAATATCTGGCCTCAAAGTTGGACCTTATTTTTCTGTTTCTCCATCTTTCCCCCACCTTCTGTGTGGAGACATCGCCTGTCTCAGTCACTGTGCTGTTCTGAAAATTCCGCCAACATATGCATGAATTGAGGCATAAGAGGCAGCAGCATGGTTGCTCTCCACCAGCAACTCAGAGCAGAAGTCACAGAGAGCAGCTGGCTGTTAAGGCATAAAGGTTTTCCTCCCAAAATGTAGATTCTAAAATCACACTCACCAGTAACTTTCCTTAACTGATGGTCTATCTAAGAATTTTGTTTTTAAAGCTGATGGTTATGTCTGCATTTTACGTATTATTGGATTATATAAAAATTTAGTCATGCAAGTGACTGACCCCTGTGGGGCAATCATATTGAGGGATGGTTCAGGCATGATAAGACTTCAATTATTATCTCTAAACATTGATTTGATTGAAATAAAAATCTTCTTTCTTAATTATATTCATTGATATTTTCACACCTATAATCAAGGAATAGTATTTCATGGATGCAAACTTCATAAGAGTACTTAACGATTGAATTATAAATAAAAAATTTAATTTATAAACTTTTAGTAGCATTGTCTTTATAGTAATTATTAGCCTCTGTTTTACTTTTTCTTGTTTTTTCTGAGTTTGCTTATTTTAAAGGACTCAAAGGATGTAGCTGATGAAAAAGTGGTAGTTTGATACTTTCCACTTATTTTTGTCATTTAAGAAAGAAAATTCATGTAGTATGTTGAGTTACCTTATCCCTCATTTCAAAGGGATAGGGAAGTGGAAAATGACCCTAGCCCTCCTTTGGCAAAATACAAAGTATTTGGAAAGTACATGACCCCAACGATCTTTCTTATTTAGCCTCTTTCTCTTCCTACATTTCTGCCTCTCCTCCTCAGTAATGTCATGATCACTATGTTTTTTATCCCAATCAAACTTTCTCTTCAGATGCTATGTGCTTGAACTTGTGTGATACATTGCTACTCAGTTTATTTTAAATCAAGGTCAATGTAGACCTCTCCTGAGAGAATTGCCTTTTAGTCTTTACCTGTGAATGTTAAGAGAGAATCTTTGAAAGTGTAGTAGAATGAAGAGGTATAATGAACCCTAAATATATCTGATTTTTAAAAATTCATCCAAGGATTTATTTTTCTTAAAATATTTTTAATGTTTCTATGCTCTTGGTGCCACAGGTTTTAGGAATTAATAAGATAAAGTTTTTTTCTTGGAAAACTACCAATTTACTGTCCATCCAGTAAACGAGGAGGTAAATTATGTATTGCAATTAGATTTAAAAATTGTAGATGCAATGGTATTGCCTTTGCATGATACCCTGTGGGTAAAAAGAGAGGAACTTATCTGATGAAAAAAGTCAGACGAGGCTTGCTGGAGAAGGTTATAGTTGAGTAAGTTTCTAAAGGAATAGCACATTTACTAGGATATCAGATCAGGAAAGGGCATTTAAGGCAGAAAAGTGTGGAGGATGAGAAAGAAAGAGATATTTTTGGAATAAAAGAGCCACAGGGGCAGGCGATAGTGTTGGACATTCAGGGATCTGCATGGATTTCACATAGCTGGAACATGTAAGATCCATGAAAGAAGACACTTCATGAGAACTGATAAGGCCTTTTAATGATGGTTATTATGGTGACTATTCTGGTGTTACTGTAGCCTAGATATAATAATACTCCCATTTCTCTATTCTGCCATGGCCATCAGCTTGAACAGTGTCTCATGGGGAAGGCTTGGAAAAATTCTCAGAAAGGATGTGACAAGGATCACTTTTTCAATGGCAAGAAGAATAGACTGGAATAGACAAGACTGGGAGAATACCGATGATTGATATTTGAAACATTTCTCACAATAGAGTCTGAATAAAGTCAGTAACAATATGAAAGCTATGGGAGATCTTGAGTATAGAGAATAACTAGATTTGATCACTTACAGAGTGTGGAGGACAAAGGAGGAGTCTTGGAGAGATTCCATGTTTCTGGTGAATATGGTTGCATGATGTAACATTTCATAGAGTCCCAGCCTCTGCGGAAAGGTGAGTCAAGCTAAAGGCATGCTGTCCCGAGAAAGTGAGATAGCTAGGAGAATTGTTTTGTAGAGATTTAATTATCAGGGACTGGTGGTCAGGAATTTAGTTGAGGCTGAAAGGATACATTTGAAAGTTGCCAACACCAAAGTGTCAGTGGTTACCCAACTGGCATTTGGAGAGTAGAAAAAGAAGTGTACCAGTGTTGGGACCTGTTGTATGCAGACCGTTAAGGAACAGGAAGAACTTCCACTGGAAGAGATCAAGAAGGGACAGTGAGAGATACAGATGGATCTAAGAGTAAAGTAGAGGGGACCCATGAGTGTAGCTCAGTGGTAGGGTGCTTGTTTAGTATATGCTATGTTCTAGGTTCAATTCCCACTATGAAAAAAACAAATAAATGAATGAGGATATGGAATTATAACAAATATGACTATAAGCTATGAAACGGTTAAATCAGAGTTTTAATGATGCAGTGAAGTGCTTATGTGGGGAGAGAGAGAGGTAAAGATGGGAGAGAAAGGAAAGGAAAGGAAATAAACACAACAAATGCCTTTGCTTTTAATGACCTTTTTCAAAGAAATATACAAACTAGACACATATGTTGAAGCGACAGTGACAGGAAAAGGCTGCATGAGCAAGAATACAGAGACAATAAAGGGCACATTCATATGTGAATTTGAGCTTGGCATGCATGGAAAGAGTGTCATAAGATGAAGTCAGCATCTAGACCAGGCTTAGGAGCTTGAACTTTGGCTCAAAGGCAACATCAAAGCATTTTAAGTAGGGCAGAGATAATTTCAGGGTTATGCTTTAGAAAGAACATTCTGACAGTTGTGAGGAGGAAGTTTGGACTGGAGCCAGCCTGAGAAAGAAGATAAGATGAGAGGTTGGTGAGATCCTAGACAAAGAGGATGAGAACCTTCATGAGGGTGAGCCAAGTGGGCACCGACCCCATGCCTATCTGTGAGATTCTCTTGTCTGTCCTTGATAGAGTGTGGTTTTTCCTTTTATCCTGGTGGCCCTGTTATGAGCCATCAGTGTAAGCTACCAACCTTTTGCCCAAGTTAGCTCAGACGGCAGATGCACACTGGTGTGACTTTACCTGGCTGTCCTTGGCCTCCAGCAGGATGAGGTTTCTATTTGCCACTTCATCAAGACCCTAGTTGTAGTCTTGAAGAAAGCACCACACATATTTGCTGAGACCCAGGGGTGTGTTTGCCTTTAAGCTCCACAGTGACATCCCCTGGAGGTCTGCAGTGTGTAGCTTCTCCTAGACCGTAAAGGGAGTGTCCACTTTTCCCCACTCCTCAGATGGAGGAATTAGGAATTCTGCACTCTTTTTTTCTCCTCTATTATGAACTCAAACACCCTATGTTTTAAAGCAGTGGTTCTCGACCAGGGGTAATTTTCCTGGCCCAGGGACATTTGGCAATGTTTAGAAACATCTTGGTTGTCACAAATGACAAGAAAAGGGTGGGTTACTACTAGTATTTGAGGGGTAAATGCCATGGATGTTGCTAAATACTGTATAATATAATGGGCTTTTCCCCTCCAAAACCATGCTTGTGATAAAGAAATGTCTGGCTTCAAATGTCAAGAGTGCTGAGGCTCAGAAATGCCGAATGACTGGCATGTTGTTTACTTGAGAATAAGCATTTATTTCATCACTTATCAAAAAAATGTATTTTTCAATTTATCTACTTCTGGCCATTTATGTATTTTCTAAAGAGTGACATAGAGAACTGAATAAGTCATTAAACTATGTCAAACCAATGTTTTAAACAGTTGCCTGTCTTGTTTAGCATTAATTTAATCAGTTTCTAAAAATATAATGGTTTAAAAGCATTTGAAATGTGAAGAGAGCTAAAATCTCCATTATAGTTGTATATTTAGAAAATGAGTAGATAAAACAAAAAGTTGAAACATTTGAGTAGGTTATATTGTCAGATTTTGGGCCAAAAATGTCAGTATTTTCACATATCTCTAACTTTTTTCTGCATATACTAAAACTATGATGAATCATAGAGATAAATATTATCATTTATCATTTTCCTTGCAGCTGGAGCAAGATCCAAAAGGCAAATGCTCTAACCTTAATATTTGTACATTGAGATTTAGACAACAGGTATCGGATATTGACTATCTCTTTAG
The DNA here is from genome assembly GCF_000247695.1 of Heterocephalus glaber. Next base: position 4,445,568 of record NW_004624823.1, on the reverse strand, counting down.
AGTATTACTTTTACTTCCCTTTGTTTGCTGAGAAAAGAGATTGCATTTATGTTACACTTCTCTCTTCCAGGATATTTCAAGGAAAGAACCAATTCTGGCAGAATGCAATAGATTTATGCCTTTATAAGACAGGAGACCATTCACACATCCCACAACTGCTAAAAATGTATTAGGTTTATATTAGAAAGATAATCTGTCTTCTTAGAAAAACTTTGTTTAATTTTTGCCACATTTTGACTTCCATTTTTTTCTAGCCATTACTTATGATGTTAAAAAAAAAATCAAGCAAAACACGAATTTATGAAAGACAAAAACAAAACAAATGTCAGTAAGGTAGATATTTAAGTATATAACAATTCAAACAAATGGTTAACAAAAAACAGTTCTCTGAAAGGGCTAGACAGTCTAGATCGAAACAATCTAACTCCTTGGAATTAGCACTGAGTCATACAGGAATCCCATGAAGGTCACCTGGGACAGAGACTAAACCCATTAAGTGCTTCCTCTTAGCAATGCACTATCAGAAGTTTTTCTGAATTGCACATAAATGTGCTTTTAAATGTTATCTTGGAATTTCTAGAATTTCTAGTATGTTTTTTTCTTTCTGATTTCGAGTAGGATTATTATAAGAGATAAAATCCTAAAAGTCATAAAACTCATTGTTTTTTGGTACTGAGGATCAAACTCCAGTCTTTGTTCTTGCGAGGCAGACATGGGAACCACTGAGCTAAATCCCCAGCCCAACAATAGCCTTCTTATACACAAATAGTAGACTCACTGAGAAATTAGGCAACAATTCCTTTTACAATAGCATCCAGAAAAATGAAATATCTAGGAATTAATCTAACAAAAAAGCAAAAGACCTCAACACTGAAAACCACAGCACTCTGAAAAAAGAGATCAAAGAGGATGTAAGAAAATGGAAAGGCATCTTTTGCTGTCCTTTCAAGGCTACTAACAATTAAAAATCTTCTGTCATAAATTTTATTCCTTAAAACTTAATTTTAGGCCACGCCCACAGCGAACAACTTAGCCAGGCCGGCAGATAGAGAAGTCCCTGGCCTCCTGGAGCCCCACTCCTTCCAACCTGCACCACGCCCACTGGCGACCAGTTTAAGCAGCAACGCCCCACCCCCACTTCACCCCCTGCCTCTGGCCTCCTGGCTGTGCCCCATACCTGGTTCCATACTACAACAGCACAGAGGGCCATAAAGGCCATTGTCCTGAGCTACAAAAGATAGAGCAGAAGTAAACAACAACAGAAAGAGGGCCTCTCTCAGGCTCCTTGATGAAAACTGAAGCCCATTGGAAAAGTGCTCAGACCTCCCAAATTTAAAGACCCAATTCAAAAATGGGCATAACTTTGAAATAAACAGACATTTCTCAGACAAAGAAGTAAAAGCAGCAAATAAACATACATGGTCATTTGAGAGATGCACATGAAAACAACACTGAGATTCCACCTCAACCCAGAAAGAATGGCTGCTATCATGAAATCAACCAATAACAAATGTTGATGGGTTTGTGGGAAGAATGGAACCCTTCTCCATTGTTGGTGGGGATGCAGACCAATGCAACTACTGTGGAAATCAGTATGGCGAAACCTGAAAGAACTAGGACTAGAGGTCCCATTTGACTAGCTATTCCTCTGCTGGGTATCTTCCCAAAAGAATTAAAAGAGTCATACCATAGCGATATATGTGCACCCATGTTTATATCAGCAGAGTTTGTAATAGCGAAAGCTTGGAAACAGCCCAAGTGCCCATCAACTGGAAACTGGATAAAGAAGATGTGGGTATTTTTTTTTAATAAAATAGAGTACTACTCAGCCATAAAGAACAAGAAACTAGAGATATTTATAGCTGAATGGATGCATATGGAGGCCATACTCTTAAGTGAAATAAATAGGACATACATGTGTAAATACCGAATAGTTTCTCTAGTGTGAGAAACTGAAAGTGTAAATAAGGATTAAAATGATTTACATGAATAATTGAAAATTTGAAATGGGAAGAAAAGGTCCAAAAGGGTAGGGGAAATGGGAGGGGAAGGGGAAAGGAAAGAAGGGAAGGAAAAATTATGAGAAAATGAAAAACTGGAAAAAAGTCTTTGTAAATAGGGAAGGGAGCACAGGGAATGGGGAAAAAATAAGAACCAAGATACATCATGTACAGTACAAGCACCCAATGATAAATATAAATGTGTTGTATACCTAAAATGTACCAATAAAAGAATTTAAGCAAAAAAAATTAATTTTACTGGTACACTTTAGATATACATCATAGGGAATTTGTACCTGCACTTTATATATCTTGGGTCTTCTTTTCTTCTCACAGCCCTCCCCTCCCTTTCATCCCTCTTCCTCTCTTTATTTACAGAATCTATGTTTACATTTTTTCCTTTTTTTCATTGTGGTGTCATGCTCTTAATTCTATCAGGAAGATACCAAGAAGGGGAATAGCTAGGTCAAATGGAACCTCTAGTTTTAGGTTTTTGAGAAATCTCCACACTGATTTCCACAGTGGTTGCACCAGTTTACACTCCCACCAACAGTGGAGAAGGGTTCCTTATTCTCCACAGCCTTTTAAGCATTTGTTACTGTTTGCTTTCTTGATAATAACCATTGTTTTGGGGGTAAGATGGAATTTCAGTGTTGTTTTAATTTGCATCTCTCAAATGACCAATGATGTTGAACATTTTTTATATATTTATTTTCCATTTGTACTTCTTCATCTAAGAAGTTTCTATTCATTTCAGACTTGCATATTTGGATTGGGTCTTAAAATTTTGGAGGTCTGATTTTTTTTGTGTTCCTTATATATTCTAGATATTAGTCCTTAGAGTTCTTTATATATTCTAGATATTAGCCCGCAGAAGACTCATATCCAGAGGTGAAAAACAGCTGGAAAATCTTTTTTCCCACTCTGTGGGTTGTCTCTTCACTCTGTTCGTGATTTATTTTGCTGCAGAAGAGCTTTTGAGTAGGATCAGATCCCAGTTGTTGATTGTTTATGTTTTCTGTGTGATTGGAGATTTGTCCATAAAGTCTTTGCCTACACCTACGTCTTCAAGACTTCTATCTATTCTATCTTCCAGCAGATTGTTTCTGTTTTAATGTTTAGATCTTTGATCCATTTTAATGTTAGTTTAGTGCACTGTGAGATATATGGATATAGTTTTAAACATCGGCATGTGGAAAGCCAGATTTTCCAGCCACTTCTATTAAAAAAGCTATCTTTTTTCCAGTGAAGATGTTTGGTCCCCTTTTCAAAGATAAATTGATTGAGTGTATTTGGAGTTGTTTCTGCATCTTCTAATCTGATTCATTGATCCTTGGGTCTGTTTTTTTTTTCCAGTACCATGACAAGAAATTTAGAGAAGAACTAATGCCACTATTCCTCAAACTTTTTAATGAAATTGAAAGGGAAGCAATACTCCCAAAGTCATTTCTGGAGGCAAACATTAACCTGATACCAAAATCAAAGAAGGATCCAACCAAAAAAAGAGAACTACAGGCCAATCTCCCTAATGAACATAGATGCAAAAATCCTCAATAAGATACTGGGAAACAGAATTCAGCAAATCATCAAGAAGGTTATACACCATGACCAAGTAGGATTCAACCCAGGGATGCAGGAATGGTTCAACATGCAAATCAATAAATATAATACACCATATCAATAGAAACAAGGACAAAAACCACATGATCATTTTAATAAATGCATAAAAAGTATTTGATAGAGTCCAACACCCATTCATGATTTTAAAAACCTACAGAAAACTGGAATAGATGGTCTTTATCTCAATCTTAAAACCCATCTATGGTAAACTAACACCCAATATCGTACTAAATGGTCAAAAACTAAAATCCTTCACTCTAAAATAAGGAACAAGACAAGGATGTCTGCTATCACTACTTGTATTCCATATAATTCTGGAAACATTAGCCAGAGCAATTAGACAAGAGAAAAATAAAAGGAATATAGATAAGAAAGGAAAATGTTTAATTATCATTATCTGCTGATGACATGATCCTCTACATAGAGGACCTCAGAAATTCCACCAAAAGATTTCTAGATTTAATAACCAAATTCAATGGAATAGTTGGATATAAAGTCAACACTCAAAAATCAATAGCATTCCTGTACACAAATAAACTCACTGAAATAGAAATTAGGGAAATCACAACTTTCACAGCAGCATTGAAAAAAATGAAATTCTTAGGAATCAGTCTAACATAGGAAGTAAAAACCTTTATATTCAAAACTACAGTACTCTGAAAAAGGAGATCAAAGAAGATATCAGAAAATGGAAAGATATCCCTTGCTCTTGGGTAAGAAGAACCAATATGGTGATGCTTGCAAAATAGTTGTACAGATTTAATACAATCCCAATGAAAATACCAATAGCATACCTCAAACAATTAGAGAAAACAATCCTAAAATTCATTTGGAACCAGAAGAGACCTAGAATAGCAAAAGCAATTCCAGATAACAAAGGCAAGGCCCAAAGGGCATCACAATCCCTGACTTGAAATTATACTACAAAGCTTTGTCATATATTTTAAATGTTATCAAAAAGTCATTTTGCTTCTCCTTTTTTTTGGAAAGTGGAGAAGAAGGGGATATTATCTAACTTTGAACGTTTATTTTTCATCAAAGTGTTTTCATTCATTAAATTCAAGGTGACTGGAATATTTTTCTAGCCATAATCATTGCTCCAAATTTATAGATACGGCCTAAATTTTTATTATAATCAGTTTAAAAATTTCTGTTGCATATTAGCAAGAGCAGGATTGATAAATGGAGTATACAAAAAAATAACATAGTAATACTTTTTACTTGAATATAAACTTTCATATATTGGAGTTACTTTTTACTTGGATATAAACTTTCATATGTTGGAGTTGATCTATTTATGTTAACATAATATTTAGGTTACATTTATATATACTGTGTATTGAAATTTTTTTAATCGTGCAATATTTAAATGGCTTTTTAATTCTACCATATACAACATCTGGGTTAACTAATTCTTTTACATGCATTCACTCATCACTTTAGTATTGTGGACATAGGCTAAACTGTTTACCAAATGGATTTTCAAGCCCAGCTCCACTGTTCAAATTGAACACTTAAGCATAATGCCGACATGTGACTAATAACTCCAAGCAACAAACTGCCTTAGATGTATATCTGTGTTTTGTAATGAAAATGTAGTCATAAATTCACACTAGCATTCCTATTCTGCCAAGTCAAGTTACCATCCGTAAACATGTTCCTATCTGGCAGCATATGTCAGCACCTTAATGGCAGAAAATGAGGAAATGCCAATTTTATTCAGAACTCAACAGATTGAGTTTTTTTAAATTTTAAATTTCTGATTGCTCAATAACTGATATCTGTCTTTTAGCAGTTGTATTTTTTAAGAGGCAAGCTATAATTTATACTAAAGGTGGTTTTTAAAATGAAATGTTTCTAGTGTTTCACAGTTTTTAATACACAGTGGCTTCTTCAACAATAACATTTTATGATAGAATTCTGTTTCTTTCATATGTCCTGTGTTGTACTTTATCCTAGGTGTCAAGACAATTATTTCCTTGCCACCAAGACTACTTTATACTTTTTATGGTTTATTTTTAGTCATTCACCCCACAAACATTTATTGGGTTCCTTTCCTAGGGCAGGCAACAGTGTGTTAGGTGCTAAGGATTGAACTATGAATAAAACATAATCCCTTCCTATCAGGAGCATACAAGGTAGCAGGGCAACATTTATGTAAATAGATGCCTGCAGCACATTTTTGTGAATCGTGTAATCAAGTTATGAATGAAGTCAGTGGAACCCCAGGTGACGGTAACTCACAGCACAGCAAGAAAAGCTTGGAAAAAGAAGAAGACCTGAGTTTTAAATCTAAAGAAGTAGAAATTTCTTAGAAGAGAGACAAGTGTATTATAGACACAGAATAGCATCACCAAAGAACAGAGTATAGGGATATTGAAATTTAAGAGACGGTAAGAAGTGGACGGGAAAAACCAGTTTAGAATGAGACTGGGGAAATAGGTGAGCAATATTTAAAAAAGAATGATATAAGGCATGTCAAAGAAGTTGGATTTTATCCCAATAAAGTAAACTATTACAGGGTACTAAAATACTAATTTAGACTTTTAAGATCATTTCCTGTTTTTTCACCTGTCAATTAAAAATTAACACTTTGGTTGGCTTCACTAACATTGTCAATGTTCCCAAGAATTGCTTTAAGACCAGAATATCATGGTTGTGGAGAACACAGACTGAGCACAAGTCTATAGTGTAAATACACGAGAGTGCCCCGAATGGAAGCATCCAACAGATCCACACAAATCACAAAAGAGATGAATGTCCAGAGCTGATTAGGAGGATCTCTTAGAGAATTGTGGAGGATCATGTTAGGCGAGACTTGCCCAAGAGTGGAGTAGGAAAAAGAATAAATGGTGATATTTGAAGAACATTAAAAGAAATAACTATTTTCAAATCACCCTAATTGGATTCATTTCCCTGGGATAGGAATGTTCCCCTGAAATGCTTATTTAAAGCTCAAGGATCTTGCCTAGGAGTTATCACATGACTATATTAACATCTATGGCTCTTGATACTTGAAAAATCTCATGTGTTCAATAACTTCTTGATTTGGAAAGAGTATTACTAAACTTTCTTGTAGCTGGGACACAATACCTGACACCCCAACTTAAAGAAGGTAAAGTTTAATTTGGTTTACCATTTGGGGGAATTCAGTTAATGGTTGGTTGGCTCTGAGGCTGAAATATCATGGGGAAAGAACATTATGGAGCAAAGATGCTTTCCTCATGATGGCCGGAAAGCAGAGCCATGCATGCCAAGGAAGAGTTGAGGACTAGATATAGACCCCAAAGTCACACGTGTGTGACCTACCCAGACTCACCCAGAAGTGTGTTCTACCAATCCTCTGGGTGGATCCCAAAGCCAATCAAGTTGACATCTACATTAGTGGTCACACAGGCAATGGGAAGTAAATTTGGACTTGTTGTATTTCCTGCCCTTCACAGGCCAAAAAATGAATTGGCAGAAAATCAGAAGGATACAGAGCAAGTTCTTGGGGGCTGGGCAGAACTGTGGACAGGCTTTGATTTCTCCTGGCCTAACTGTTCTGTCATCATTCTGAAGGCTTAGAAGCCTTATTCAATAACCATCATGATACAAATAAAAGAAGCTGAACAAATAAACAAAAAAATACTTGTGGACAAATAAATTATAGGTTCCAGGTGTACCACATATTAGATTTCAGTTAACTTCCTTTCCAGATTTGAAAGGGCCCTCAGCTCTCCCTAGATTCTTGTCATTTGGCTTGGGCACCATCAGACTTTCCTTTGTGGTATCATATTGGTTCTACTTGTCTCCTGAAAGTCAAAATATCTTTCTCGTGTCTACTTAATGTTCACTTAGGAGTCAATGAATCAAGAATAACACATTTCCAGGTAAATTGGAAGTTTTAAAAAAATGTATTCTCAATACAACAGAAATGCATGTAAGATATGAGCCAGAGAGTGGAGATTGTGAGCAATGTCATAAGTAATCATTTTTCTTTAGTATTTTCCATTTAAGATAACTTAAATATAAGATAATTTAAGTTGGAACATAAAGACAAAATTCTTAAATCTCCCAGGAAGCCCAGGATTTAAAGAAAGTGAAAAAAAGCATAGATCTTACTTGCGTCTGGTCAGGGAACTAATCAGAGTTTTTTTTAGCACAACTCAACAAATTCCCTTTCTTTTTTCACAGATATATGCCAGATCTCAGGTGCAAATGCAGCTTTCAGAAATTTGGAGTATTTCTGAAGGGATACAACATCAAATCTGTAACATGTAATATCATCAAGCTAGTATTGTGGTTCATTCACACGGCCTGATTTATATTTTAAATCAACATCAGCAAGCGCATTACTAAAGCTCTCTGAAAAGTTAAAAAGATCATATTACATGACAGTTAAAAGTAGCATACTTTCCTTGTGTACATTTTTAAACTGCATTTAAACAGATTAACCATGGATAAGGCATTTAAACATTTTAATTTCCTTTATTGGGAAGCAATTAAAATATTCCTCAGAACTTAGAAACACTTTTTTTTAAGGATAGGGATTTTAAAGAATCTCAAATGTCATATATGTTCACTATTTGAGGCTTCAAAAATATTATTCTCCATATATCATCAGTCTGTTAAACCTCTATTTAAATTATCTGAACGGTTTAAATTTAGGCTTTATTCTAGGAATAATTCAATATAGGATAATGAATGCTCATAAATTCAATGTTCCCTTTGGGTCATTTTCTCATTTTCCATTCATGTAACTTTTAAGGCTTGGTGCCTAGAATTTGTGAAGTATATTTTAGAATTTGCATCATTCAGATAAGTGGTTATTAAGGGTAGCAACTACCACACCTCAAACAGTAGAGTGAGAAAGAGAAAGGTTTGTTCCTAGTCAGGCTATTCTTTCACCATGGCCTAGGGGGTCTCTTCTGCATCACTCCCATTTGGGCCCTGAATGGCCACAGGAGGACCCTTTAAACTATTACAGAAGCTGGGCATGGTGGCACACACTTGTAATCTCAGCACTCAGGAGGCTGAGGCAGAAGGTTTGCTGTGAGTTTGAGGTCAGCCTGGGCTACATAATGAGTTCAAGAGCAATATGAACTACAGAGCGAGACCCTGTTTCAAAAACAAACAAACAAACAAAACAGTAAAGATCCTGGTGATGAAGAGAGGGAGTTGTACACTGCTTTGACTCAAAAAAATAGAAATTTTTATTTCTACCTAAAAGTGACACATAGCACTTTGGCTCTCATTTTAATGGCCAGAACAAGATGTGAGAAGAGTCTTCACATCAAAGAGGTGAAGTAATGAAAGTGTGCTGTTGCCTGGATGAGGGAAACTTGGAAGCATCAGCAGAGAGTAATAAAGACCCACGTAGTCCTGAAATAGTTAGTCTGTGTGCAAAGTTTGCTCATCCCCTAAAATTGCCATGGCTTCTATCGCGATGCGAAGGACTTCTGGGACTAGAAAGATCATGAAGCCTTTGTATCGGGCAGTGATAGGCAATTTTTTGGATGCCAAGGGCCAGATGCACTCCACACACACACTCAGGAGCCATAGTGGATCAAAGACAGGATCACAGCAATAAATGCTTATGCTCAGACCAGGGAAGAATAGAAAACACACAGCACACATGGGTCTGGCTGCAGCAACTCTCTGTTTCCACAACTCAAGTACTTTGAGGGCTACCTGATGAGACACTGCTTGACTCTCAGGGTGTAGCCCCCTCGTCTTTTATTCTCTGTGGCCCCTGATTCCACTCTCTGCCCTTTTTCACTGTGAAGTGTGTCCCTGGGATCATGTCCTCTCTGCGGACCAAGCGTCATTCCCAGTTCATATCTTGCCCACAGATACTGGGTAGTTATGGTCATTTAAAGATTAGTCAGTTCCTTTTTTTTTTTTGGTACAGGGGATCGAACTCGGGTTCTTGTGCTTTTGAGGCAGGCAGCAGAACCACTGAGCTAAATCCCCGGCCCAGTTAGTCCCTTTTAATAAACGTTAATGGTCCTTTCGGTACTACAACCTCCTGGAAATATTAGTTGGCTTCCTATGTATTTGCTACCAAGTCTATTTGCTAATAGGGACATTGTATCCTTAGGGAGACATTTAGTGTCAGACATTTTAATTCTTTCAGTGATTTTTTTTAACAATTGGTGTGATGGGCAGACCTCAAATTGACCTTTGTTAGATGGCCACATTTTAGTTGCATTTCATGTCTTAAGATTTCTTAGTTTTTCCTCTTACTGTTAAGAAATGAAAAACAGTCTCTACTTCGTGTCTTCAATGTTCTCTAATTTATGGACTCACTGGAGTTCCCTTTATCCGGTAGAAATTTGCCATTTGCTTTCTGGGTTCATATCTTTTTCTTTTTCTTTTCTTTTCTTTCTTTCCTTCCTTCCTTCCTTCCTTCCTTCCTTCCTTCCTTCCTTCCTTCCTTTCTTTCTTTCTTTTTCTTTCTTTCTTTCTCTTTCTCTCTTTTGTAATATACCATATCAAATGTGACCAACAGAAGCCAACACAAACTAATAGTTTTCTAATATTTTCCCCTTGAAGTTACAAATGTGTTATGTGTATAATCTGCTGCCTAAGCTACTGTAGTTTTGAGATAATTTTACTAAAGCTTTCACTGGGACTTTGAACTGCTCATAATTACCTACCTTGCCTTCAGTAATGTTTCCTTGTCACTCTACCTGAAACACATTGCAGCACACTTCACAGCTTTGTCTTTAGTGTACCACTTATAGTTTTTCTTGTTTGTATTTTTCAGAATGACTGAATTATGCTGTGGTAAGAACCAATCTGAAAAATCTCAGTAGCTTAAAACAACAAAAGTTTATTTCTCACTCATTCTGCACCCCCATCTTGGGTCCCCGGGAGGCTGTGTTCCGTTTGTTTCTCATCCAGAGTCAGGGAGTTGGAGACTTCATTATCTGCTATATAGCCAGTCCTCAGGAAAGAGAGAAGGACATGTAGTGAATAAAGGATTAGGTTTTAAAACTTCTGCCCATATAATTTTGAATCATTAGCTAAACAAAGTCACTGACTAGTCACAAAGTGGGCAGGGGTATTTAAAGGCCTTCCTAAGCACTCCATTGATACTCCAGCCTAATCTTCCTTCACGATTTTTGAGCACTTGGATATATTCTCCTTCTTCTTGGACTACTGTCCTTTTAGTCTTTCCAGCCCTGTGAAGTCTGAATTAAACATACAGTTCACATGTCCTACATGTTGTTAAAAATCCTTAAGCATAATGCTGAAGATTAAAACATTCTGCTGTTGTTATGGAAAGTTGCTCCAGCCTTCTTATTATATGCTCAGCTAATTTCTGCACTAAACTTTGGACTCTTTGAGGATGTGGTTTTATTAATTTTTCAATTCCAAGCACTTATATGCACATAAAATATTCTAAAGAAATTATTACAGAATAAATTTGTTTTTGAGAAATTGATTATAGAATGCACGGTTGCTCTTTTCTTTAGATTAAGATTTTAATTACACATTTTGATACAATAGGATTTGAATTTTAATGAAGAACTTTGGTCTTAGAATTGTTTTTGTTTGAAATAGTCTTTTCTTTCTTTCCTTTCATCCACCTTCCATTATCATAGTCTAGGCTTCAAAACAACACATTCAGACAACTCCAACACTTCTTAGCTAATGTACTTAGTTTTACTCCTTCTCACCCATTCTATGTCCAAGATAATTACTTCTCATCATTCAAAAGTTATTTTGACCAAATCATGCACAAGAACCCACAATGACCTAGTATCTCTTAGTTCTGAGTCACATACTATTGAATTTTGAACCTGTTTTCCATCTTATAAACTATTCCTTGTTGCCATCATCTGTTCCCTCTTGAAGCCTCCACCCTCTTCACTCGCCAATGACTGCACTGAGCACAGAATAAAACCAAGACAACTTTTCTAAGACCCTTCATGACCTGAACTGCTCAATTCTGTTACCTCTCACTTCTCATTATTTAACCTTCTTCCTCTACACACTACAACAGCCACATCTAACGTATCTTCACTTCCATCACATCTCCCATTTCTAGACCTTTGATTGTGCTGTTGAAACTCTCTCACTCCTTTTTTCAACAAATGGAACTCTACTTCTCCTTCTGATAAGCCTTTAACTGTTGCTTTCATTACAGTGCAACTGTTCCTGGCTCTCCCTGGTCTTGTTTCTAGGTTCTTTTAACATGCTATACTTCCACATAAGCAGAATTGCCACCCTTTAATACTTACACTCATTAAATGGTTTGGCAGGACTGCATCTAAAAGTCCATAATAATAATTACAATAGTTAATATTTATTAAGCACTTTGGTGCCAGACATATTAGTAGAAATTGCAGGTGTTATTTGCAGAGACTGGTAAGTAGCTCACCAAATCCTTTCCAGCCATCTCCTGGACACTCAGTGGGACCCTCTTTCTTAGGCCCCTGTGTAGTTGGGTGTGAACATGTGTTCATATTCTGGCCAATGAGAGGTGAGTGGAAATGACATGACAAGCATCATTGCAAGATAGAATGTATAAATCCTCCAATAGAAAGTCATCTGGATCTTTACCCTGAATACTGAAGTCTGAAGATGGCTACTCACCCAAACAAACTCCGCAGTGATTGCACAGGAACCAGAAATAGCCTCCAACCGTATTACACTCTGGAGAATTTTAGGTAACGTTTTGTAGCATCCACCATCTCACAATCAATGCAAACAAATTTTTATTAACTTATCTGCTATGAACATTTTCAGTACTATTTTGTGCATGATTAAACTCAGTTTGAGAAAGGTGAAATAACTTGTTCAAGGTAATGCTGTAAGTATTGGAGCCTACATTCCAACCCAGATACAGGCTGATTGCAGAGCCCCAATTTTAACTATAATAGATGCCCTCCTCTATACTAAATATTAAAAGGACAAAAATAAAAAATTCAAACAGAAACATGTTTTAAAGCTACAGTAATGCAACATCAAAAAGCATCAAATAGAGCATCAGAGATCCAGAGATTAATAGAATAGAATCATAAAGATAAGCATAGAGCCCTATGTTCATCAATATATATCATATAAAGGTAGAATTTTGAATTATCATTAAAAGCTACATATTTCATACATCATGCTGATATATACTGTAGATGGATTAAAACAATAAATGTGAAAATTAAACCATAGTAAAGTAAGAATAAAATAAAGAAGGATATTTATCTGATTTATTTCTAACTTAAAGCATCCAGGATTAGGTAAATGTTTAATCAACATATTAATTAAATGAATGAGTAGGACTTTAAAACAACTTATCATTTGATGTTGTCACTCCATTCTTTTTTCAGAAAATATGATTTTCTGCATATTTTGGGCCTTCATGAAAGGAGGACACATCTTTAATAGAGATATAATCTTCAGATTTTGTAAGATTTTATGTTAGAAGGGACATTCTAGTTTAATTTACAAGTATTAAACAGCCTTATTAAAGAGTATAAGTAAAAAAAATCTTTGGGCAAAAACCATAAAACTAGAAACCTATTTCTGAGGAGAGTGATTAATTCTTAATTATTAAGTTTTATACCCATGTTCACTTTATTTCTAAAATGTGCATTGCTAATATGATGAACTGAGGCATTTTTTTAATATAATGAGAGTCAGATAAACTTTCAAGTACTACACATTTATTAGTACATATTTCAAAATTATTTTCAGTTTATTTCAGCCACAAACTCCTCAAAATCAAAATGAGAAATTTACTTCAAATTGGATAAGTAGCAGAATTGTGCCTAACTGTAGGATTGGAAACTGTCACCATGTCCCCAAACTGGAAAAATTTCTATTAATCATCTTCGATGAAGAATCTCCAGGGCTTTAAGTCAATATTAGAATTTTTACTACAAAATAATATTTTACTATGTATTAATTATTATTTTAATTTAATAACTTACAGGAAAATCTTTGAAATATTTTTTGTGATTTTACTCCCAAACCAAACATTTGATCATATTAGCAATTTGTAGAGTGTGGTGTGGAGGATCACCCCACTTATCATGCCCAAAGCAGGCTGTAAACAGGCAGGCTGTAAAGAGATAATCTCACAACTGGCTTATTTTAAGAAGTGAAAATGACCAAAGCATATGAGATAACATACAGTGGAGGTCAGAGTGACTCTTACCCAAATTCCATTCCCAGCCTAACACAAGAATGCTTTGTCTATTCTTTTACAAGACTTTCCTGCATCAGTAACATCTCCCTAGCAACCACACATAGCCCCTTAATGTTGCCCCTTTACCCCAATTTAGCAATGATTGTGTCACCAATAAATATAGACAGCTCTGGATGTTCAAGGCTTTTGCTTGCTCAAACCTTTTCTTGCTCAAGCACTGGTCATCCCAGTCCCTCATCTCTTTCTCTTTAATTCTATCTCTAAGTCTTTCTTCTCACCATACATTGTAGCACTGACCAGGAGATCAGGATCTGTTGCAGAGGTCTCCAATAGTGTGGTAATTAAGCTCATTATGTCAACATGATTGGCTTGAGTGCCACCGAGGTTGCTAGCAAACCATACTTCTGGTATGTCTGAGTGGGTCATAGAGGCATGACCACAGGCACTATATCTGTTCTCTCATCTCTTCCTATCTGCAGCCATGAATTAGACATCTTTGCTCTGCCACACCCTTGCACTATGAAGTTTCTGCCTTGGAGTCAGGCTTAAATCTCTCCTTCTTTAAGTTGTGGGATTCAATTTGTCTCTTCTTCCATGGAGTGGTGAGGTCCGTGTCATTCCACTTGAATTTAAGCAGTCTGACTGTCCTGTAGAATATCACAGAAGTGATGCTGGCTAACTCTGGAAGCCAGACACTGAGAAATATCCAGCTTTTGCCTTTGTCTTCTTACAATGCTGCTTCTTGAAAGCAAGGAAACATGCAAGAAGTTTTTGATGCCACATTTTCCTTTGTTGTTGGCCATGCCTTCCAGTATCCATGCTCTTGGGACATTTGGACTGTCCAGTCTAGCTTAGCCACTGAGGAATGTAGATAAGTGAGTGACACTGGCTGACACTACATGGACTCAAATTCCTTCTGAGGAATTGATATACATACATATTGCATTTTGTTCCTATTTACTTTCCACTTCCTTCCCCTTGACTCCCATCTCTCCTATCCCTCAAGCCCTTTCCCATCTCCACTTTTCTAGCTTCCTATTTTCTATCACAGAATTATTAATGCAGCATAAGATATCCAACATACAGAGTACTTAGTATTTGATCTATGTATTCACAACTCTATCTTTATAAACTGTATTTTAATAAGTATATAAATAAACAGGAGTAACAAGTTTGAAGGTACATTAAGATAAGTTGCTTAGTGTATTGGGAAGGAATTAGACTATTTAATTGCTTATGGCCAAAGTGTTGGGTGGAACCAGTAATATAAATAAACAAATGAAGAAATTTATCTGATATGATACTGGTGGGGGATGTGAAATAGATTATACAGATTATAGAGAAGGTCACTTCTAGCTCTCTTTGCACACCACCTATAGCATTGCATGTGTGGACTCCTTCACCCTTTCAATTCCTTTCCCCTCAACCTTTGACACATTTATTCCTTTACTTCTATATCTCACTATAAATTTAGAGCACAACCTCATTTATCACTTCAGTGTATCACCAGCATGTTGACGGATCAGTGGGACTTCAGTAGTCACTGATAGAAAGCCACAGTAGAAAACCAAAGAGCAAAACCATTGCCCAAGTCTACCCATGACTGATAATTGTCTTCCCAATTGCCTTTTTCCTCCAGCCACTTCTTCAGATAGGCAACCATCTCAGTAGGTGTTTCTAGGATCAAGACTTGTGCTCACCCACAGCCCCCCTCACTGTTTATGTATGAATAAAAGCAAGTTGATATTGTCAGCTACTCCCAAAAAAATGTGCTTGTTATTCATTGGATGTCACATTGATTTGAAAACTATTATTTTCCAGAAAGATCTAATACCAGAGACTAGTTATTTATACACAGAATATCCTTGGACCCAAAAGTCTTGGTTGTAGCTTAATCTGAAAAACATTTAATTAACAGTTTAACTCTGACAGATAACATAGCAGGAATTTCTGCCCCTGAGAAGGGTGCTAACCCATTATCCCAAGAGAGCTGCTGTTTTTGCTAAGAATGTGACTCTGACACTGCTGACACTGTTCCTTTGGCCCAGGCTTCAGAGAGAGAGTATTTTTCTAGCATATTCTTCTATCCTTGTCCAGGTTTGGATCAGCTCTGCATGGCATGGCCTCAGAATTTTCATTTATACCATTAAAAAATTAAAGTATGGAAATGCTTAGCCCAGAGGAAGATTTTCATCTTCCAGTAAGGAAGCAAAGCAGTGGTGGGAATGGCTGGTTTGGATTTATTTCTCTCCTGAAAAGAAGGACATGTTGGTGGGCTCTAAATAATAGGACACATGCATGGTCTAAAATATAGGAGATAAAAAACTTAAAGAAAGAAATGATTTCATCTTATCATTGCTAATTATCAAATATGCATATAATGAACATATCATATTCAGAACTGAGTTTTATGAAAGCAAATTTCAAAAGTTTCCAAGAAAATATATAAAATAGACATCTGATTTGGCTAGAGATGTTAAACGAATGGGAGATGGAAATTCTTAAAATAAGCAAACCAGAAATAAAGGAACAGAAAGGACATGACATTATTACAACTGCAAATGTTTTCAATGTGGAAGAAATCTGTTGGAGCCTGCAGTGGGAGGTTATATAAAAAGAAATCAATATGGCAGCACAAGAAATTTTTGACCTGTCAATTTTAAAACACCACACATGGAATATGGAAGAATGTGTGGCTTAAGATAAATAAAAGTGAGCGACAAGTTCAGCAGATATAGTGGCAGGGACAATTAATTAGTCAGCTGGCTATCATTATGAAATATCTGAGGCAATTAATTAATGAAGAGAAAAGGCCTATTTTGGCTCACAGTTTTGGAGTTCCCAGTCTATGATCAGGTGGCCAGATGCTTTGGGCATGTCGCAGCAGGAGTGGCACAGAAGCAAAACCATTTATACCATGACCCATACAGCAAAGAGAAACAGGAAGAGGCTAAGGTCCTACTCTTCTTGCCTTCAAGGATATGGGCTCAAGGGTCTACAGACCTCCCACCAAGCTCCACCTGCTAAAGCTACCATAGCTTCCTGATAGTGCCAATCTAGTGAATAAGCATAAAATACATAGGTCTTTAGCAATCCAAACTCTGCAGAATTTAGCAATTTAGAGTAAATTAAGACTTCTAGAAAATACTCATAATAATTAAAATATTTTTGGATGGAGTTGGATAACAGAAGACAGGAAGAAAAACACTTGTTGCATGACTTATTAACAAATGACAGAATTTTGTAGAGAGATACTCCATTAATTCCCATAAATAAGAAGGAAATACAAAGCTTAAAACACTAACAAACTGTATTTAAATCCACCTTGTGTCTGAAATGGGTAACAGTCTCTGGCAGAACAGCCTGAATCTTTTCTCTTTTCTAAGTCTCAGCCACCTGTTATGCAGAATGCTACACAAGGAAGGACATACAGCCAGTCTACAAGGCCAAGGTTTATTCATTAGGAATGTAGCCCTCAGCCCAGCTGCAATATGCATCACCTGAGACCTTGATGGAAATGTAGTCACAGGCTCCTCTTCAGTCTTTCTGTATCTACATTTTAAGTGGATATCCTGTGACCCACATTCAGGTGTGTGTTGGTTAATCTTGATTGCCAGCATGACTAGATTAGGAGACTCTTGGAGAAGTGATTGAAATGCGAGGGCACTAAACTCAATGGGTTAACACATTGGTAATTCCTAGCTGAATGGGCTACTTGGAGGTAAGGCCTGGTTGGAAGAAGTGAGTCATAGCGGGGTATGATCTTGGGGACCATATCTGGTACCTGGTCCCTTCCTCTCTGCCTTTTCCCTTGTTTTCTGCTTCCAGGATTCCATGAATTGAGCAGCTTTTTTCCTGTAATCATTCATGCCATATTTTTTTCTGGGAGTTAACCACCCATGGATTATAAACTCCGAAATTCTGAGCTCAAATCAGCTTCTCTTGTAAATCCTGGGTGTTGGATATTTTGTCCCAGACACAGGAAAGTTGACCAATGAAATGTGACAGTTTGAAAGGTTCTGTCCTAGAAAAGTCACTTCAACACAGATGAGTCAATTCTGCACTCTAAAGCCTGTGGAAACTGACATTAATCTCAGTAAAGCCTAAGAGGAATTTTTCAAGGAATGGTTTGTGCCAACATAGAAAGACTGTAGTAATCTCCAGGACTGGCAGAAGCCCCCCTGCAGTGAAGCACACATGCTAAAGCATTTAAAAGCTAAAATACAGGCTCTCTAAGCTGGACCCGCCAGGTGAGAGGAGCAGTTTGA
Source organism: Heterocephalus glaber (assembly GCF_000247695.1). The sequence continues at coordinate 4,427,542 of NW_004624823.1, read as the reverse complement.
AGCTACTCAGCAGTCCTGGGCCCCGCCTTTCAAGTCCCAATCCCCACCCCTCAACCCCGTGCGCCTCTGGCCTTCTGGCTTTGATGCTACCTGGTCCCACACTACAGAGGCACAGGAGATTATAAAGACCCCTGTCCTGAGCGCCACAAGATAGAGCAGAAGTTAGTAACAGAAAGAGGGCTTCTTAGGCTCCTCGATGAAAACTGAAGCTCAGCCAAAAGCAAAGAGAATTTCTACAATAAAGGCACATCAGACCACTGTACTTGGTCTGCTGCTGGCTTGCTGAGACTCATTGACTTGTATATGCACACGGATTCCTATGTCGCCTACTGTGACAGCAGAGACATACCCTGAAGGAGGCCCATAATTTCTAGTGCTATTTGCAAAAAAGAAAAAAAAATTTTTTTCTCCTATTTTCAATTCTTAATTTTTACTTTCTCTCTACTCTTCAAAGTTTTACTTTTCTTTCTTTTCTTTCTTTTATCTTTTTTTCCCTCTCTCTCTCACTCATTCTCCTGCTGTCCCCCATTGCCGCTCATCTCCCCATTTGTTCCTTTCTGCACTGAATTCGGATTTCTCCCTTATTGTTTTTTTTCTTCTCTTTTTCCTTCTTTTGATTATCGTTAGGTTTAAAGGAAAGTAAATTTGGTATCTAGCCTCCCTGTTGCTGTTAGGTGATTCTATTCACATCTTTGTTCTTTCATTCTGCCTTTTTCTCTTGCCTTTAACAACTTCTTAGAGTTTGTGTGATCTTTCTGGGTCTTCGGACCTCACTGCTAATCTTACCTGTTCTTTCTACCTGACCCTCCCTCCCCAACTCCTTTTAACTCCCTACCTGAAGGGGAAAGATGCTATATTGAAGAGCTTATTCATTATAAACTTTTGTTAGGTTGGTCCTCGGTTTTAACTCACATAATTAAAATTGATAGATTAATAACTACCACAAATTGTCATTTTCTAAGCTGTGCTTGATGCTATGGTATTGCTGACTATGTCTTTTGGGCTAACATGTTGTGATTGATCTAATTAGTTTTCATTCCTGGTATAAGGAAAATAAAATAGCCTCAGAGTCATTTTCCTACCTGGTATAAGGAAAATAAAATAGCCAAACACAAGCCATATCTAGAAGACGCCTCTGAAAAGCAATCATTCCACAAGGGTTCTAAACACAATCAATAAAGATACCTACATTAAGCAATTTTGAAATATCAACCCAGGAATTAAAACAAGAACAGTACCAAAAACAAAAATGAGAAGACACTTAAGGAAGGCACAAATGCAGGCTTCCACACCACAACAAGGAAATTCTGGGGGAAATGAGGTGGAAAAGTCCGACAAGCAACCACTTGGACACCCTGAACTGATAGCACAGGAAGTAACAAAGCAGATGCATGAGGCTCTAGAAAAATTCAAAGCAGAAATAATCTTCCAGATAAATACAGACATGGTGAGCAGAATGAAAGACATGTTTAGATGCTCTAGAGCAGAAACAGATAAGAAAATAGATGAGATCAGAAACATGCTGGAAGCCATGAATGCCCAGCACAAGAAAGAAATGGAAAACATGATTGCCCAACATAGGAAAGAAATGGAATCCATGAAATAGATTCAAACAGATGTTCAAGAGATTAAAAACTCCATTGAAAGCATGCAGAGCAGACTAAGAGAATCTGAAGACAGAATATCAGATACAGAAGACAGGATTGTAGTTAAGGACCATGAAAACAGAGATTTCTTAAAAAGAGTAAGGGACCATGAGAAATCAATCCAACAGCTGCTAGATGACGCAAAGAAGAATAACATAAGACTCATAGGAGTCCATGAAAAAACAGG
>NW_004624823.1:4406012-4421774 GCF_000247695.1 Heterocephalus glaber | reverse complement strand
ACCTCAAAGAACTAGGACTAGAGGTCTCATTTGACCCAGCTATTCCCCTACTGGGAATCTTCCCCCCAAAATTAAAAGAATTGTACCACAGTGATATATGTGCACTTATGTTTATAGCAGCACAGTTTGTAATAGCTAAAGCTTGGAAACAGCCCATGTGCCCATTGACTGGAAACTGGATAAAGAAGATGTGGTTTTTCTATAAAATGGAGTACTATTCAGTGATAAAGAATGAGAAACTAGAGATATTTATAGCTAAATGGATGCATATTGATGCCATACTCTTAAGTGAAATGAATAGGACACACATGTGTAAATACTGAATAGTTTCTCTAGTATGAGAAATTGAAAGTGTAAATAAGGATGAAAATGATTAAAATGAATAATTGATAATTTGAAATAAGAAAAGGTTCAAGGGTTAAGGGATGGTGGGAGGGGAAGGGGAAAGGGAAGAAGGGAAAGGTAAAATTATGAGAAAGAAAAAAATAGTATAAAACTCTGTGTAAATAGGGAAGGGTGGAGGGGGTAAAGGGTGCACAGGTAATGGGAGAAAAAATAAAAACTAAGATACATCATGTTCTGGTACAAACACCCAATGATAAATGTAAATGTATTTTATACCTAAAATGTACCATTAAAAAAAATATATATATATATATAAATTTTAAAAAAGCTAAAATGCAGTGGTATACCAAGTAATGCCATTCAAATTTTTGTGTGAGACAGTAGATACAGGCTACTAGGATCAGATCCTAGTTTGCCATTTATAGTGTTGCTTTAGCCAATTGTCTGATTTTTTTGAATATTGTCTTATCTATAAAGTGGGAGAAAACAATGGTGCCTGACTCATAAGTTGCTGTGAGAATGAAATGACTTAATAGAAATGAATTATTTCTAAATGCAATATGGCACCTAGATTGGACCTTGGAATGGAAATAGGAAATTTAAAAATTCTTATATTTCCAATAAATTTTGTAGTTAATAGCAATGTACCAATGATAGTTTCTTAGTTTTTGCAAATGTACATGGTTATGTAAGATAACTAGGAGAAGGGTATACAGAAATCTCAGGGGCTTTTCTTGCAAATTTTCCATAAATCTAACATTTCCCTCAAGTACAGATAATTATTACAAAGTTAATATCTTACATATAATGAACATCCCATAAACTCAAGGCTAATACTTTCTAATGTACAATAGTGTCCAGTATCCAAATAAATAGTGCCTAACATATGATAAGCATTTGATAAATGTGAACAACTCTATAAATTTTTATTTATTTATATAAACATCTAAGGGGTCTATGTAGATATACTAATGCTAATTTTTCAATGTGTCTTGGATGAAGATTTAGAAGACATAATTATCATATTTTGAGACAGTACAAAATTAAGATAGAACTGATATATTTAAAGTTTGAATACTCTAGGTTTCTTTCAATCAAATGACCCCAGTGCTAGCTTTGGTATAGCTTATAATCAAAAGTGCATGGAGGAACAAAATTACAAGCCTGGAAAGGGAGGATCAAGGAGAGACAGGAGATCTAAGGAAGGAATATACATCTAATCAGCCTGCAGCTCAGGGAAATACAGATCACAGTAGTTTTCATATATGGGTCCATTCAAGATGCACACCAGGAGCAAGAACAACTAATGAGTTTAGCCTGGGTTATAAGTCCTCTCTAGAGTTCAGCATATGAACAGAGATGGGAGGAGGGAGCCCTTCCAAAGAAGGGGATTTGACACCAGGCAGACAAAATGAAGAGAAATCCAGGAAGAACACAGTTTTGGAAAGACCTAAATAAACTAGAGAAGTCTAATGGCATTAAGTCTACCTTACAGGTTGTTTTGTAAAGGAAAAAAGCAAGATGAGGCTGTAAGTTTCTACAAATACAGCATGATTCAGTTGCCATTTCCCCACCCCAAACCCTCACTCTGAAGAAGCCAGAGCATCTTCACAGGAAGTTAAGGGCCTCCTGCTCCTAGTACTGTTGAGAAGCTTCATGTTCTTGATTGAATTTCATTTTTTAGTGGGATATTTTCAATTTGAAATAAAAAGAGAATGTTTCTGGAAGTTCAATCACTGGTCCAGTGGCCTCCAACATGAGATATATGCCTTCCAAGGAGATACAAAATAATATTTGTGGGGAAGATAAAATATTGGAAGTATTATTAATATTGATATTTTACAGAGAAAAAAAATCCATTAAGCTTAAATGCTATTTATTCTACCAAGAGTTAGAAAACCATATGTCAAATGCCATGCATATCCTGTGGTTTAAAGCAAGAGTTCCACCCTGGTGCCTACTCTCAGGTGCTCTGTGAGTTGTGATATCCTTTAAATTCAATGGGCCCAGTTAAACAAGCATGTGAATAACTTGAGAGGATTCTCTCAAAGAGGTACCTCACAAAAGTATTACTAATAATGGTGCAATAAGGAAGCCAAGCAAAATGAAAGAGCCTGTCCTTCCATGCCCAGCACAAACTCATTATCCACATGCAAAGACAAAAGCAATAATGAATAAATCAACAAGTTGATCAACATGTGAAGAAGAATATCTGAACAATGGAATACTGTATTTAACATTGGATGATAAATTTTATCCTAAATCAGTAGTTCTTAATTGAGGGCATCACTGTCCTTGCAGGAACATTTGGAGTATTCAGCATGTGTAGAGACATTCATAGCTGTTAAACTGGGAGGTGCTGCTGGCACCTGGTAGGAAGAGGCCAGGAAGGGTGCTGAACCTGGTGCAGTGTTCAGGACAGACTCCACAACAAAGAATCCTCTGGCCCAATAATGCTGAGCTGAATAAACCTTGAAGTAAATGTACACTGTCCCTTGAAAAACTAGGTGATATGTGGATCATATCATAGTGCTGCACATATAACATATGTAATGTATATGTTGTTAAACATATATATTTATATATCAATAGACACTCAAAATACTTTTATGAGAGGGGATTGTGAATCAAAACCAGAGTTTGGACACCACCAGAATAAGCCATAACAGACACTTGATAACGGTTACTATTTGCCTTTAATTAAAGGCTGGTTAAAGTTTTTGAAACCATGTCACAGAAATTATCAAAGCATCTGTGATTATGGAATATAAAACACAAGATAAAGGAACATACAATCTGTCTTCAAAAAACTGAAAGAGTATTTTGTAGAAGAAAGATTTGTTTTAGCAAGGTATCTCCAGAAAGCAGAACTAAGATCACTGGAATCAAGCATCAAAAGGGGCATTTCATTACAATAGAAGGAAGACATTCTAATAATTTCAGTGTTTGGGCAATGAAATGAGCTGGTACACTCTAGGCAGCTGGCCAAGATGAGCTATGTGAGTCTCAGCTCAATGATTTTGCAAATTCGTTCTTAAAAACTGTGAATGGCAACTCAAACAATTTATGCTGTATTCCAGTAGGTCACACTATGTGTTTCAGGAGGTTGTGAGCTCAAGATCCTTAATACTTCTTTGTGTTTCTCCAAATCATATTTAATAACTTTTTAAAGATTAACACCCAATATTTAAAAAGCAAGATAATTTCCATAAAAGGTCTGGATTCCAGATTTTTCTTAAAACGTGAGGAGGTAAGTCAATTTTACTGGAAATTTTACGCCAAACGTTCTTAATGGTAACGTGAATCTGCAGAAGTGCGACTTTAAAGGAGCAACGGTCATTGTCACTGTAGCTCAGTTCAGTGACACTGTAACAAGGAGAGAACTCAACAGAGAGTTTGACAGTGGATGAAGAGAGTAAAGTTCAAGAATGTCTGCTGGAGAGCTGGAGGATGACTTCAATTTCCAGGGACACTAAGCCAGCATTCATCATCTGGGATATTCCAATCAGTTATCTCAAATGAAGCTTGAGTTAAAATTATACTATCCTTTTGCCCAATTAGAATTAAAGATTTATTTCTATTATTTGGAGGTTGGTTTTTTGCAGTTCAATGGAAAAATTGGATAAAGCCCATTAGGAATTATTTGGATTTAGTGAACTTTTACCTAATGAACAAAACCCGGCTTTGATTTTGGTTGTACAACCATATTTGTGGATCAGGTCCAGCAGAGATGACACACATATCTCTCAACATTGGTTGCTGTTCAGAGCAAAACCACAAAGCCTAGAAACTGCAGGTTCATTCATTCTCTACTGCTAAACAATCTCCCAAGGAAAGCAGATGCATTTTCCAAGATAGCAGTTTCATCAAAGAACAGCCGATAATGACAGATAAAGAGCTGCCTGGCGGCTTGAGCTTACATCTGTTTCAAGGATTTACTGAATACTAATAGAACACAGCTTTTGTTGGAGAAGAAGCCCTTGTGGTTAGTGATTGCCTTGTGCCATTAAACCTGGCCACTGATTCATTCATCCCACGGGATCAACTTTGCCAAACAAGAGGCAAAGGAATAATTAGATATTTTTAAAAGAAGCTGGATGTAAAATTATGTACTCATTTATGCAATCACCAAAAAAAGGTTTTAGTGTAGGAACAGTGATTTGTTTCACTACTGTACAGTTACACATTGTGCATGTGGAAAGCAGAATAAAGTAACCTGGCAGTGTGGCCTAGTAAAGCAAGGCTGAACCCTCTCCTGGATTTATATCAACATTTTAAATGGGCCATCTTGTCCACATACCTCGAGAACTACACAATTCAACTTTCCACTGCATGTTGCCTTATATTTTCCTCTAATTATTTGGAACCTATCAAGTTTGCTTTCCAAGCTATAATACACATTCTACAAATTCCCTGGACTTCCCCCAGTATGTACCATGTTATTCTTACAGAGAACTGGGCCCACATAATAAGCTCTGAAATATATGAGAAAGGAGTGAGTAACAAAGGTTGTGGATGCAAAAAGTGATAGGAAAAAGAAAAGGGCCTCTGTTGTTTCCAATAAAAGCTGAGTTTTCAAAGAATTAAATGGTGACTTATTTAAAAGGTGATTGAAATTAAAGGGAAAATAAAACTTGGGGAAAGTGGCTTGTTCCAACTGTGATGAAAGAGGAGTTTCAAAACAGAAATGCATATTAAGTGATGAAAAATAATCGTCAGCTATACAAAAATGAATATAATTTTAAATCCATTTTAAAACTCATAACACTATGAATTAGGGGGATGGAAGACCTGATTAAGCTCCTTAGTTCTTTGAAATTTTATATGCAGATTTTCTCTTCACTTTTCACTCTTTTTAGTTACCATTATTGTGACGTAATAAAAACTTAGTTAAACATAGATAAACATAGGCATCTGTGGTTGCTTTATTTGTAGGCATTAGTCCCAGGAAATATATTTACTATTTTTGCAACCAATGGTTCATCCCCTATAACTTGTAGTATAAGTGAAAAGTAAGTGAGAAATTTATCAGGAAATCAGCATCCTGCTAGAATTTCAACCCGCTATCTTAATATGGTATCAGTCAAACATCTGGACTGAGGTCAGGAACATAACCATGAAATGCAGATAGCGCCCTCAGCACTTTTTCTGAACTTATCTAAGGGAGAGTGAATGTCATGCCCATTGTTCCATAACTTGTTCAAAAGCTACAGTGACACTTATATAAATACCAGTATCTTTGACATGTGTGATTAATCTGTGTATGAGTCAAAATACTGTCTCCTCTATACTAGATGAGTGATGGATTTTGATTACATCAGGGCATACTCAGACCCTCCTGTGTTGGGGAAGCTTATATAAAATCAGTGCACCACTGAGGGCCTTCCTGGAGAATTTAAACTAGTGGATGCCACTTCCTGGCATCACCGTGTGTACAAATTCCTACGATGTGGTCACCACACCTCTCCTCTATTTTTATATCTCTTGTAAAAGAGAGAGGATGGTAACTTAATGTGTATCAATCCTCGTGGGTCAAGCTTTGGGTAGGGCCTTAATCTTATGGACTTTCTAAGTTAGATGTGGTTATATTTTCATCTATACAAGCAGAAACTGAACAAAGAAGCTGAGTAACTTGTTTAGGATACACACAGTTAAGGGATGTGAGAGTTGAGACTTGAACTGAGATCTATCTTAAAGCACAGTCCCTTGATGCTACCTTTGTTCTTTTTGTCTCATAAAAATAAAAATTTTCAATGTTCCCCAATGCTACCCCCCAAATTACATTATATTGATAGAGTTAACAAATACTGAATATTTATTGACTATGTTCTATAGATTGATGTCCTAAGTATTCAAGATTTATTCCCTCCTGAATCCTCATAAAGATCCTGAAGAGTAGGTATAGTTGGTGTCATCACTCTCATATTGTTCATGTGGATGCTGAGGCAAAGGAATGCTCTCTAAATTACTCAGGGTCACTTGACTAGTAAGTGATAAACCCAGGATTTTAGTCCACCCATGTGGCTCCAGGCTTGTCCCTGTAATCAACTCTTCTCAACCAACATACACTGTATTCTTTATAATGTTAAGCACAAGCACAGCTTTAGGTTCGACCTTGAAGTGTGCCGTTTAGTACACTGATATGTAATTACCTAGCAGAGACTAAAAACTAGATCTTCCGTGGGTGCTTCACTTCCAAATGGTTTATACACTGGCTGAATCAGACTTAATAAATAATGTCTTACTGTGCTATGGGTTATAAACATCTAGGACTCAGTTTCTCCTATTTGATAGCAGTGCATTTTAGAATGACCAATTCTATCTGTTCTACTAAAAGTACAGGAGATTCTTCAATAAAAATAATGTATATGATGTGTGCTCATCCAAATTATCTTTTCTGTTCAATAAAAATTAATTACAGATGGTGTATGGGTCAAAGTGGATTACAGTATATCCAATCATTCATATTACTTCAAATAGATGACCCAATGTAACATCTCAGAATTGCTTTGTTTTTTATAATAAAATAAAATAAATGGGCATCTTGCTTGCCTTTGAAGATCCCTTTGCTAATCTGATTGCCATCTGAAATTTTAATTAGTGATTTAAAATGTGCTTACACAAAAAACCTTGTCCAAGTTGTCTATTTCTGCCAAATTAAACTATTAAACTAAGTAACCTAATTAAAATACTTTTAGCTTTTAATCAATATTTTATTTACATTCATATTTCCTGGGAATCTTGATGAGTATTTTTGGATGTGATAGTTATTTCTGTCCCATTTATCAAAGGTCTTTTAAAGTTGTTCTCTCCTTCAAGGACAGAGAGTCAGCAGGAAGCTGATGAGGACATCTTTGGTGCACACCCTCTGTCCTCTCCCAGCCCTGGGTGCATGGAACATTTCATGATGGTGCTGCTGTTGCAGGATGGGTCCCTGCTGCTGCTGGAGGGGCCAGAGCAGCTCTGTTGTTCTACACACATCCACCAAACACTACTCCCAGAGACCCTGGCAACATACATGATGGAGACAACACAGAGTGAAAACCTCAATATCCTCTCCAAGCCCCAAAGCAGGTTCTCATATTCCTTATTTTAAAGATTCAGATAGTTTCAAAAATTTGTGAAAATAGCATACACTTTCCTCATTCTTCTTAATCCATCGAATTTCCCAGAGGCAACTACTTCTAGATTTTTTAAGTAAATGTATATATCACTCTCTAAAAAGCATACTAACATTACCACTGTTTGAAAACTTCTAAATTTTAGACCTCTTTTGCTAATTTCTTACTATAGCAGATAATTATTTAGCTTTATTTAATCTCTCCCAGTTCCCATCAATATACACATACAAATTTGAACAAGCATCCTACTCTCCCAAAGGAGTTATAGCAGAATTTTCATTGTGTGAGTATTTAATGTTGACAGTTCTATGACCATATAAACACTCTTCTCAATTAAGTCATGGAATATACTTTTCCTTTCTTTCAAAACTATCAGTTTTCTTTGAATTTGACTTTTATGTCCTTATTTACATATTTTGCTATGTGTCAATTTCTAGTTGAACTTCAAATTTTCCCCTTTTTGATTAAATCTCCCTTAACACAATCAAACATTTAAAACTAAAAATTTCATTTTAATGGAGAACTCACTCTGCTGATTTGTCCTGGTCTAAGTTGGTTTGTGTTGGGATTTACGAGTGGCACAGCTGCCACAGTGAAAGAACCTTTGCACCCTGTGGGTCCTTCATCTCTTCATAGACCCAAGTCCCTTTCCAGGGTTTCAATCATTATTTTTGTTGTTTTAGGCTCATGTCTTGGTAAAACACATTCTCCTTTAGCTTTTTTTTTTTTTTTTGGTACCAGAAATCGAACTTGGGACCTTGTGTTTGTGAGACAGGCGGTGGAACCACTGAGCTAAATCCCTGGTCCAACTTTAGCTTTCTGAGAATGAGTACCTCAGAGTAAATTTTCTGATATATATAGCATGTCTGAATTTTTTTTCATTCAACTTTTATACTACTTAGTAGTTTCTCTGGGTGCAGAGCTTTAGGTTGATATGGTATACTATATTTTTCTTAAAATACTTACAAGAGTATCACCTATCCTACAATGTTTTAGAATGTGACTTCAATATTCTTTTCTCAAGCGTTTTTCATTCCTTGCCCTTGAATTGTCACTATGGTGGTAGCAATACTATATGACTTCTAAGACTAGGTTGCAGAAAGTTATATAGAATTTTTTCCATGTATGCTCTGAGGAACCGCAAAGTACCCAGTAGAGATATCCACATGGACAGGCATCTACAGTCAGCACCCACTCACAAGCCATGCAAGTGAGTTCATTGGAAATGAATCCTGCTGACCATTCGACTCAGTCAAACTACACGGAACAGAGATGTTATGTACTGTTTCTTTAAGACCTTAAATTTCTTTTAGCATACATCCATGTTTCATTTAACAATGGGAATACATTCTGAGGAATGAGTTGTTACATGATTCTGTTATTATGTCATTATCATAAAATGAACATGAACAAACTAAGATGGCTATGACATCACTAGGTGATATAATCTTATGGGACCACCATTGTACAGGTATGTGGCTTCTCATTGACAGAAGTGTTCTTATGCATTGCATGACTGAAGTTTGAATTTCCCAGCATTTCTTCTTTGACTTTTAATAGTGCCCTACTTGTTTTCCTAATTAATATAATTTCTTTACTAGTCTCTTAAATAGGATAAATGAGAAGCATATTTGAAAAACATTTTTTTCTTATATATTCTTTCTTAAGTCTTTTAGGAACTCAAAAGCAAACATATTTATAAATATGTTATTTTTTCATTTACTTTGGCTTATAGATTAAAACAAAATAAATACCTTTCTGCATTATCTACCTTCACCTGTATTTTTGTCGTTGTTTATCTTGAGTTCTTTCTGCTATATTGAAAATATTCATGAAAATGTAGAGCTCATCCTCAATCTGATTGCAGTGAGTGTGAAATACTAAGAAACAGGCTACAACAGGGGTCCTTGACCTCAATCCATGGTCTCGTACTAGTCCCTGACATCCTAAGTACTTGGCTGAACAGCAGGAGGAGAGCAGCTGGCAATTGTGAAACTTCATTTGTAGGTACAGCTACTTCACGTCACTTGAATTACCACCTGAGTTTCGCCTCCCGTTATACCAGCAATGGGATTAGATCCTCATAAGCACACAAACCCTCCTGGAAACTGTGTATACAATGGATCTATATAGGACACTTCTTATGAGAATCTAATATCTATGATCTGAGGTGGAGCTGAGGCAGTGATGCTAATACTGGGAACTGGCTTCAAATACAGATTAACATTAGCAGAGATTTTGACTGCACAGACAATAATGAATCAACAGCTTGAAGAGCCATGTAATAACCCCATCAGTGAGAGGCAAGGGACAATTAAATTGCATCTGGCAGCAGGCTCTATAGTGGCAAATTAAGTAAAGGGGCTCACTTTTTGTGATTTTTGGCTTTTTCAATTCATCACCAAATCCTACTGATCATTTTATATCTTCTTGTATCATTTCTTTCCATTCTCAATTTCTAACCCAGGCTAAGATTCTTACATCAATTTTTATAAAGATTTCTATAAAGTGACCTATTTTTTTCTGGCCCACTAGCCTGGATGGATGCAATAATATACTCCTTAGTTATAGAGTAGTAAGTTCTGAAGATGGGTTTCAAGGACATAAGTCCCACAAATATTGAGAACCTTTTCATAGGCAGGCATAGTTCTATGTTAGGTAATCCATCACTTTGAGAGTGTGCCTCATGCTTACTTTGGGACCACCCAATTCAGCCTTCCCCCAGAGAAGCAACTGAAAGCTTCAGGAGTTCAGACAGAACCTGTGGCTCTACTTTTCTGCCTTTTCATTTCCTTCAATCCTACCCTCTTGTCCCCAAGGTGCCAACTGGAAGCAAGTGAGAGCTGTCCAGCTAGAACAAGAAAAACAATCAGTTTCTAATCTTTAAATAGCCAATCTATGAAGGAAAATAGGAAGAGCCATGACCTTGTCTTCTAGCTTTCTTTGCTGAGCTTTATGTAGCTGTTTTGTGCTTAGGAGTATTCTTTCTGCTTTAGATAACATCACTTCAGGTTAAAATATACTTCACAGATTATTTAATTAGAACAAATATTTTAAAATATAAATGTAAGATCCAGGGACATTATGAAACTGGCTTCAAGTAACATAGATATTCAGTGACAAGTCTAAGACTCAAATGTAAAATTCTTGATTCATCTTCCAACTCTAAACTATTGAGTTGAACTTTGTGCTGTGAAAACAGTTTGAGACAAATAGTTGCATTATTAAGTGATGTTGAAAATTACATAATATACTCTTAGAATTATTTTACTTTCAGAGAATGAAATTGTTTTCTAGTAGCAATCACTTACAATACATTTTACAATATTTTTGGCTGAGTTCTTTCTTTGTTAACTTTTGTGTCCTTGATTGTCAAGAATTCATTATCTTCTCATTTCCACTATATCTGGGACAATTTCATGACAAATATTTTGCAAATTCTTTTTGCTTCCCCTGTAACAATTTTCAGTTTCCTTACTACTCATAAACTGGAAGAAAAAATAGCCTTGTTTCAGAGCTATCCTCAAAGATAATCCTTGGGGCTTCCCCCGCTACAAATCACAGTGCTCTTTTTATTTGAAATATAGCTTTAAATGTTGAACCTTTCAAGGACAATTTGCAAAGGGCTCTTCTCTGTTTAGCTGCTCTTAGAAACACTCTTAGAATCGTTCTTGCACAATATCCTCATTTGACAGTGCCCAAAGGTTGTAGGAAATTGTTAGATAAGAGTTACTTCTAGTCTACATTTTTCATCCCACCACTACAAGATGATGCCAGTGTACTTTATTTCTCTTCCATTTTTTTAAAAACTTAAAAATACCCTAAAATAAACCATCCATTGTTTTATCAGGAAATGGATTGCATAAAGCTAATTAAAGTCTTTGATAATTTTTATAGTACCATGATCAAAATTAAATCCTGTATCTATAGCCAATCTCTTCCCGTTTGCTTGCGCTTTGGGTTATAGCAACAATGACAAAAAATAGCATGTGTGCTACTCCTTCATTCCCTGAACCAAAGAAAATATTACTCAGCAATTAAAGAACCTTATTCCCAAGCCTTTAACGTGTACTCAAAATCTTTCTTAACACAGCCTAGGCAGCCACTATCCCGGCATAATGTATGTGAATTTCAAATTTTACAGGAAGTCTATACTATAGCTATTTTATCTACCTTAAAAAAGCAGAGACATGACATTTCAAACATAAACTCAGAGGTTTACTGTTGTATATTGTTGTTAGATAAAAGTAATTACTGTTGTAAATTGTTATTATCAGTTTTCATGTGCTCATTCAAAATTTCTGCTTAAATTTACAATGGCTTCCTAGACATTCTTCTTCCTTTAGTCAAAAAAACAAAAAATTCAGAACTTTATTATTTCACTGCTAAAATAAGGAGATGGACCAGAATAAATTTCTCAGTTTTAAAATATGTGAGCCTTGTTTTTGTGTCAAAGAGCATCAGTGTGTGCGTGTGCACACACACACACACACATGCACACATAGATTTGAATAGGCACAGAAATTGATATTTAAATGAAAAAGACACTTCCAATCTAAAATTTTCCCAAAAAGCAATGTCTCTGAAATGATTGTGTGTAAAAAGGATAATTATTTTCAAGTAATATAATTTTATAAACCAATAACAAGTAGGTGGAATTAGTACATAATGCATTTTATTATTAATAAATATGACATTTTTGATGGAGTCATTGCCAACATTTAACATGTTTGTGAATGTGACTTAGTCACTCAACCAGCATCTGGCTTGAAAACAAACAAGTTAGTAAACAAACACAGTTTTTAAAAATGTGACTTACTAGTGCTAGTGAAAGCAAATCTTTCAAGTATTGGAGTCAAGAAACATGGACATTTTCTTAGAAATATACTTTTAATCTTCCCCAAACCCAGATAAGTCTTTCCACTCAATCAGCAGTGAGTGAAATGTATTTTGGTTGGGAGAATGGAGAACATGATCCCCTGAAAATGACAAATCTCAATTTGTAGTGAATCTATGTTGTATCATTTTGACCTTCTGCATCAGGTTCTTACACACAGAAAAACTAAGTTTCAAGGCAAATAAGGTAAGCCAAATTAGAAAAATTACTGTACAATACCCCGGGAAGTCAACACCTAAAGGAACTTAAAAGGAGAGACATCAGATGACTAAATCACAAAGCCCCCCAGGCAATCATGAATTCTTAGAAAGTTCCAGCCACATGTCTTCATGCAAGGCTGGGTGTCACCCCAGGATCAATAACAATCAAATGAATTTGAAAGAGAAATTAAACCACATAAAATGAACAGAAGTTTTCCTATGAAGACACAGATTAAGCATAACTCAATTATGAAATGGTGCTCCTCATTTTAAAAACTATATTGTGTATTGATTTTATAGTAAATAGCAATGCTATTTCACTGAAAAACATCCATATGAAACATAATTTATGAATTTGGTAGTTTTTATGATCCAAATTCAGCTAGAGATTTTTAGTCTTAGGGTTAGTAAATCTAAATTTTTAGTTAATTACCTAATGGTAGATAGATACCTAAGGTGTGGCAATGCTTAGAGGGATTATGTGTCCAATTCTCCAGGGTGGACCCTACATGCTATGCCACAGGATTTCCATTGGCCAATGAAGACCTATGAGCAAAGTGAATCCAGTGAGGTGGTCACTTCCAGTTCAGATTTTGGTGAACCAATACGTGGTTAATCATGTTTTTTTTTCCATGCCCCAGTAATCACAAAGATGTGGGGGATCTGTCATGCTGAGTCCCTAAGTGAGAGTGACATACATAGATCAGAGCTACTGTCAAACTAAGAGACACATGCAGCATGAATGAGAAATACATTTTTGTTATTTTAAATCACTCAGATTCTGGGATTATTTGTTAGTGAAACATAATGTAGCTCATTCTGAAAGATACGTAGGCTTTCTCTCACATTTGATGCTATAGTACAACTGTAGGATGAAAAACCAATAATGGTAACTTAGCTGGAGACACTATTGGATTGAAAAATCACTTAGCTTTACACATTACCACTGCTCAATACGCCACAGTTATGTAAGTGCAGGTCTCCCTGGTGTCATAAAATTCTCTTTCCTAGTATTTTGTGTATACTCCCAAGTCTTAGAAATGAATAGATTGATCCAGAGTCTAGTGGGGGAAGAGAATGAGTCAATGATTCAATGTGGAAGACTACCTGGAAAAAGGGGTCTGGTTTACTGGAATACACATCAGGAAGAATCTAGCAGTTCTATCATTTTAGTGGAAAGAATTTCTAAATTAGTTGTGAGGGTTAACAATTCAATACATTTATAGTTATGTATGTCAAGGATCTTTGATAAGATAAAATTATAAGGTCAGTGAATAATCCAATTGTATGAACAATGGTACTACCCATTGTAGCACATTCCTAATTATAACTGTACATTTTATGACTTCTTCAAAAAGACACATTCCTGAAAATTTCAGATATCCTGTCAACCTAATGCTAGTTGCCTCAAAAATAGATGAATCTCATTAAATTACACCTTTGTAATGATGTTCTGTATTAATTACTTGCAACCTTATAGTTATTCTTATAGTCATTAAATTTTCTATATTCTTTGGCATAGTATTTTTTCTTAGCATCAATTAAAATTATCTAGCATGTACATAGGAAACACTGAATCCTTTTTATTCAAATCCTAGTGACCACATTAGAAGTACAAGTGGTGCTTCCTTAGCTCTGGGTGCTATTCATATTGTCTTTTGTTCTTTATTTAATTTTTTAATTTTTTTATTTTTGGTGCTGGGGATTAAACTTGGGTCCTTGTGCTTGCACAGCAGGCGGTGAAACCACTGAGCTAAATCCCCGGCCCTGTCTTTTGTTCTTAAATAGTCATTAGTTCCCTTTTAAAATAGTTCTTCAAAAATATTTTATGTTTCATAAATTTGGCTTTGGCTTTTAGAAAATCTTTTAAAACTATACATTTGTGTTCTTTTATTTGAACTACACATTTATATTCCCTTATTTATATATGTGAGTCCAGCTGTTTTTTCTCCTTTCTCTGAATCTTGAAGACACTCATGCACTCATAAAAAATGGATTAAGTGGCTAGAACATAGTATCTGTACAGCTATATATTTTATCTTAAATCAGATCTTCCAAATGAGACCTTGCCATTCTGTATGTTAATGCCGTTTTTAGAGATGTGTTCATATATTTTATGGTTTAAATTCAGAATGTCCCTGCAAAGCCTCATGCCCTCAGAGGCAGGGCTTTTGAAAGATGATTGAATCATGGGATCACTATAATATACTCATAAGTGGAATCATCCACTTATGAGCTCAGTAGCTCAGTGTGCTGTTGGGGGAGACAGGTATCCTGTGTGTGTGTGTGTGTGGGGGTGGTCTGGTGCATCTGTCCCTGGCTTGTCCCTTCTCTCTCTGCTTATTGGCCTCCATGATGAAAATAACTTTCCTCCATTCCAGCTTTTCTACCATGCCATTTCTGCTTTTGAAATACGGATTGAAACTGTGAGCCAAAATAAATCTCTCCTTTAAGGTGTGGGTGTTGGGTATTTTGTCTTAGCAATAAGGAAAGGGACTGAGACAGATTGTGGTACCGGGAGTGAGAACATTGCTGTGACTATATGACCATATGTTTTAGAAGCCTTTAGAATAGGTTTATGATGGAGGTTTGGAAAGGTTAGGAATGCATACTAGAGAAGGCAGAGAATGCTGTAAGCCAGGCTTGATGAGAGGTTCTGATTGTATCTCAGGAGATGCAAATACTCATATAACTGCAGAAAGTAAGGTCCAGGTCAGGAACTTTCCACTGGGGAGAAGGGCTCCATTGGCAGCTGACCCAGAGGCCATGTGCGTAATGCTCTGTGAGAACATTTGTCTATGTTTGGCTCATGTCTCAAGACTTTTTTTTTTCATGTCTTAAGACTTTGCAGGAGATGAGATTAAGAGTAGCAAACGTGGTGGAGGAAATTTAAAGATGGTCCAAGGACGCCATACCAAGGTCGTGAGTCGCACAGAACACGCCGAATCAGCCGGCACCCCTGCAGCAATCCACTGGACACAGGCCCCCCCCCCCGCCACTCCTCTGGCCTCTTCTCTGTACAGCTACCTGGCTCTGCACTACAAAGACGCAGAGGACATCAAACCACCAGACCACTGTACTGGGTAAGTTGGAGTCATCTTCACCTTCCATCAGGACTGAGACTATCTTCAGGGGAAGGGCAGCTGGAACCTGCAATACAACTCTGCAGAGTTCAACCCTACAGGAGGACAGGGAGCTC
>NW_004624823.1:4341374-4391971 GCF_000247695.1 Heterocephalus glaber | reverse complement strand
GGGAGTGGTGGGAGGGATGGTGGCCCGGAAACCCCTTCCTCTGGGCCAGGAGCAGCAGGACAGAAGGTGGCCCAAAAGCCCTTTCCTCTGGGCTGGGAGCAGTGGGAGGGATAGTGACCGGGAAGCCCCTTCCTCTGGACCATGAGCAGTGGGACTCAGTAACTTGGTCTGGTGGTCTGGTGTTCTCATGTCCTCCGTATCTTTGTAGTGTGGAACCAGCTGCCTGTCTGCAGCAGGGTGATTCGGCATCTTCTGCATGACTCAGGACCTCGGTAGTGTGTGTGCAGACCTGCCTGTCTGCAGTGGGGTGACTCAGCATCCTCTGCATGACTGGGGACCCAGGCAGGGTGTACACAGACCTGCCTGTCTGCAGCAGGCTGACTCAGCATCTTCCGCATGACTCGGGACCTTGGTAGGGCGTGCACAGACCTGCCTGTCTGCAGCAGGCCGACTTGGGGTGTTCCGGGGGACTGGGGACCTCGGCAGTGTGTGGGCAGACCTGGCTGTCCACAGCAGGGTGATTTGGCATCCTCCGTACAACCCGGGACCCCAGCAGGGCGTGCACAGTCCTGTCCACCTGCAGTGGACCAACTTGGCATGCTTCGTGCGATCTTGAAATATATTTTTTAATTATTCATACATCATTTTGCTACATCAGATTAGAAATTCAACCTATGGCCTCCTATGTAGATCCCATGTAGAACTCCCTTTCATATGTATATAAATACCTGGAGTGTTTATTGTGTAGAAGTAGAGAACTAAAACATTTTTTTGAGTTTTTCTATTATTAATAAATGTTATTGAACTGTGGATTTAACCTAATGATATTTTGGACATTTGAAGTTTCAACAATGCCTGTTAGTTCAGGGAGGAAATTATTAGTAAAAATGAAATTTGTCAGCATGAGAACAGAACTTTTAGGAGAAAATCTGAAAATCAGAATTTGTCATTTACTTATCATAACTTACTCAAATCATATCAACCTGTTGGTCTCAACCTATTCATTTA
Organism: Heterocephalus glaber; assembly: GCF_000247695.1. The sequence continues at coordinate 4,390,963 of NW_004624823.1, read as the reverse complement.
AAAAACATCTTAAAATAGAAATTAAATGAATATTTGAACAATGTTTTAAAAATTATTAGTGCAAATAAATAATAAAAATAATGTTTTTTGATATAATGGTATATCTATGTAATATATTTTGATTATTTTCTTCCCCATTGTTCTCATCTCCTTTTCCTTTCCCATGCTCCTGAGTCCTCTACTCATATCCAATAGTCTACCTTCTACTTTCCTGTTGTATTAGTTAGGGATTTGTATAGAAACAAAATCCATAGAAAACATATGTATAATCATGCAAGGGGATTTATTATAGAGGTTTATGGGATCAGAGGCAGAAAAGTCCATACTGACTGGCTATGTCTTAGAGAGCTGGAGTTTCCAGTAGCTGTTCAGCCCAAGACAATGAAAGCCATGGAACACCACCAAACAAGGATGCAGTAGCAGTCTGAGGCTGCAGCCCTAGAAGCTTACCAGAGAATCGCCTGTGCCAGCATCTTAGTTACTTTCTTTGTTGCTGGGACAAAATTACTGACATTCCACAACTTCAGGAAAGAGAAGTTTACTTTGACTCACAGTCTGTAGAGATTTCAGTCCATAGTCAGGTGGCTCCAAGGCAAGGAAGCACAGCAGCAAGGCAGAGGAGAAACAGCCTATGGGGTTATTGCAAGAAGCAAGGAGAGGGATCAAAGGAGAAGGGAGAGCCTAGTTAGGCACTGCCCCAGTGACCCACCTCCTCATTTTAAGCTTTACCTCCAACTTAACCTTTAGTTATAAACTCACAGCTGGCTAATACACTGAGAGTATCAACCCCACAATCAATCACCCCCTAAAAGCTCCACCTATGAGTGTATGAGGATTTGAGAGGGGGGACATCTAGATGGAAACTGTAACAGCAAGTCTTTGTTAAAAGGCTGAAGACTGATGTCCAAAAGCAATGGCAAAGACTGGAGCTCTTCAGAAATGAGAAGACTTCCTTTTTTCCGCTTTTTATTCTGTACATGCTAAAAGCCTGTTGGTTGGTGACACCCACATTGTGGTGGATCTTTCTCCATCAGTTTGCTGGGCTGTATCTCAGTCATCTGCAGACATACTCAGAACATTTCTTTACTAATATGCTGGTTGTTTTTAATCCATTCAACCATTGAAGTGCTCTTTCTCTCTGTGCGTCTCTGTCTGTCTGTCTGTCTTTCTCCTCACACAAGAGAAAACATGTAGTATTTAATATTCTGAGTCTGGCTTGTTTCACTTAACATGATAGTTTCCAGGTCTCCAACTCCATCCATTCTTCAGTTTCACTCTTCTTTATGGCTAAATAATATTCCATTTTGAATACACACCACATTTTCTTTATCCATGCATCTGTTGGCAGGCACCTAGGCTGTTTTCACAGGTTAGGCATTGTGAACTTCGGTACAATAACCATAGGTATGCATATATCATTAGAGTATGCTGTCATTAAATTTTCAGGAGTGGTATAACTGAATCTAATGATATTGCTATTAGTTTTTTTGAGAAACCATCATATTTATTCTTAGACTAATTGTACTAGTATATATTTCCACCAACAATGTAAAAGGGTTCCTTTTCCCTTGCATCTCTGCTAGCATTCATTGATTTTTGGATTTTTTTTTTTTTTCTGGTGCTGGGGATGGAACTCAGGACCTTGCACTTGCAAGGTAGGTGTGGTGCCACTCAGCCAAATCCCCAGCCCTGATTTTTGCATTCTTGATACTAGTCATTCTAATTTGCATGAGATGTGGTCTCAATATTGTTTTGATTTGAATTTCCCTACTGGCTCAATACATTAAACCTTTTATTTTTCATGTACTCATTGGCCATTTGTAGTTCTTTTCAGAAGTGTTTGTTCTGTTCATTTAATTTGCCCATTTATTGATTGAGTTTTTTTAAATTAAGTTTTTCGAAGTTTTTTTTCCCATATTCTAGATGCTATTTCTCTATCAGGAGAGTAGAGTTGGGTGTGCTGGTACACGCCTGTAATCCCACCACTCAGGAGGCTGAGGCAGGAGGATTGCTGCAAACTTGAGGCCAATCTGAGCTACATAGTGAGTTCAAGTGGAGCCTGAGCTACATGCAAAACCCTGTATCAAAAAATCAAACAGAGAGAGAGAGAGAGAGATTGCAGAGATATTCTCCATTCTGTAAGCTGTCTCTGCACTCCATTGATTGTTTCCTTCGCTGTGCATAAGCTTTTCGTAACAAAAGTCCCAATGTTGATTCTTGATATCATTTTCAGGGCTATTTCAGTGATATTATTTTCAATATAGTCCTACTCAGAAAATATTTTTGCCTGTGACTTGAAATGTCTCTCACTGTCCCCCTTTTATTTTGGGGGTTTCAAAGTTTCTAGTATTATTCCTATGTCTTCAGACTGGATCCCATTTTTATTAGATTTTTAGTACAGGATGAGCATCAGGGATCTAGAGACAGACAACTATCTATATCTTCTGCATGAGGATATCTAGTTTTAATCATTTACAGGCATGTACCTTTGGGTAAAGAGGCTATCTTTTCTCCAATGTGTATTTTTGGTGCCTTTGTAGAAAATCCAATGGCTGCAAGGGCATGAGTCTGCTCCTGTGTCACGTGTTCTGTCCCATTGGTCACATGTGTTTTTGTGGCAGTGCCACTTGCTTTTATTGCTATGGCTTTGTAATATAATTTGAAGTGGAATATTTTGATACCTCTAGCCTTGCTCTTTTTGCTTAAGATAACTTTTGCTATTCTTGATCTTTTGTGCATCCTTATGAATTTTAGGATTTTTTGGTAGTTCTGTGAAGAATATTGTTGAGCTATATTTTGGTAAGTTCCCTTACACAGCCTGGTATTGACATGTTTATCAACTATTATTCAGAGAACAAAAATAAACCATTTTAAAGTTTTTTATTTTAGGTTGTGTAAATACTCTCAGTGGGGACAATTTCAGGCTGTTGCCATAACATCACTGAGTGCAACCCTGGGAAAAATTGCTGATATTCAGCTTTGACAAGCCACTAAAGGCTGGGTTCAACACATCATGTTATACCTTTACTGTTAGAATCCTTGCAAATAAGGCACCTATGAAAACTTCATTAATTATATGAATTCCAGCATTTTAACCCTTCTTTAAATTTTTAGAATTTATTTTCTGTGCCATTTTTTTAGCATTTAACTGCATACTATCTTAGAAAGTCCCATATTTACATTGTGTCATGTTTGAACTAAAATATGTTTTGTAATTCTTTGATAGTTGTGTGTCTTATTTTTCCAACCAAACCATATGTTACATGATGAAAAATTCTCATATTGTTCCATTCAGTCTTTCTTCCACATCTTGTCCTTCTTCAGTAGATGTCATTCAACAGTTTCTAATGTCTTGGTAATGTATAAATGCCCCCTTCCACTTATTCTACATAATATTTTCATTTACATCTATGGTTGCAAACAATAAGTCCAAGTATCCATTTTATTTGTAATTCTCTGCCAAATGATACTTGTCAGTTTTGTTTGCAGTTATTTTAAATTTCAGATTTCAAATGTAATTATAATCACAGGGAAAGAGGTTGAGAAAAAGTAATATTTGGTAGAGTTTTATATTAAGATGAATTTGTCAGGAAACCAGTTCATAGCTCAGCCTAGTCTCTTCAAATAAAAATGATCAGACCATAAAATACTGACAGAGCTGCAGACTTAAAGAATAATTCACCATTTCATTGTTTACAGGAACAAATATCCAATTTGATTACAAAATATGGTTCAAACAGCTGTTAAAAGTTTCTTTGGTTCATTTTTGTTTCTAAGAAAGGGAATATTAATATTGTTCAATGTTCAAATTATGCAAGTGACATTCATTGTAGAGCATAGTATTAATTACCAACTGAATCAATGAGAAGAACAAAGAGCAATTGTTTGACTCAAAATAGAAGGTTGGAATCGTTCATGTGTGTGTATATGTGTTTATTTTCTGTTGCTCTAATATCCTGCATCAGGAGACAAACTGGTATTCATCAAAATGAGCTTGATTTATGTGGAATCAGTGCAATTCAGCATCTTTCCCCAAATTGAAGTAATTTAGATAGAAATAAATTATAACGGTGCTCTTCTCAGGATTCTTAGTACATGCCAAAAAGTGTTCATTAGCCATCTCTGCACAGGCTCAGGCACTGAGAACTACCAGATCTGGATGGGAGAACTGCCACATCACCACAAAGAGCAATTTTGTAATATCACTTATGGTTCCAAGACCAAGCAAACAAAAGGACATGAATCATTTTGGCTGTGTATCAATGCTCTAGAAAATGGGAACACAAGTTTTCCTTTAATGGCTCCATTTATACTGAATTTGGGCTTGTTGTTTCCAAAAAGGAAAAAGATAACAGGAAAAAGGGAAACAGGAGAAATCCTGTCTGTGTCTAAGAAATAGGTGGAATATCAGCAGCTGGATGAACAAATTCTAATTCTATTTTGCTCTAATATAGCAAAATAATACCATATTTTTGTAGTTAATAGACTGTTAAAAAGGCAATGTGCTTTTTCCATAAGTTAGTCACTTTTATCCAAAGGTAAATCTTTGGGTGTTTTGTTTGTTTAACTATATGATATAACTGCAGGGAATTGATATCAGTAAACTTAAGGGAAGTTTAATTGAATTTAGAGTGCCTGAACAGCAAAGATAAAAAAGAATGAACAAAAATTCACACAGCCTCAAGGACCTATGATACACTAACAGAAGATCCAGTATTTGTATTACTGTAGCCCAAGGAAGGCAGGAAAAAGAGAATGAGGCAGAAATAGAATTTGAAGAAATAATGACTGAGAACCACTAAAATTTGGTGAAAGCCATAAACCTAAGGATCTGAGCAAATTTCAAATATTTAAAAATGTAGAAAGGTGAATGGACCTAAATTGAACTGAAGGTTTTACAATTGCTAAAGTGTTGTTATTTATATCTGTACCTTTATTAATAGAAACCCAGAAGAACAAGGATTATATAAAAGATATCACCTTATATATTACAAAAACACAAACTCAAAAACATTGAAAATAAAGTAAGATGAAATCTGCTAAAATAATCAAGTAGCCCACAGGAAGGCAAAAAATAAAAAACAGCTGAAAAAGAACAGAAAAACTGAACACAAATAAATTAGAAAACCCTAAACACATCAATAAATACCTTAATATAAATAGTCTAAATAGACAACTCAAAAGACAGATTGAAAGAGTGGATAGAAACCATGACTGACCAACTGTATGCTGTTTACAAGAAATTCACTTAAAATTCAGTGACGGAAGCTGGAAAGTAAAAGAATGGAAATGTATATCATTTAAACATTAATAATAAAAAAGAACCAAGCAGGACCAACTGTATTATTATCTAATAATAAGAGATTGTAGAGCAAAGAATGTTACTAAAGATAAAATAGGACATTACATACAAATCAAAGAATCAACCCACTTGGAAGACACAGTGATTCTAATTGTGTGCACACTAAACAAAGCCTGATTAAAAATCAGTGCCCAATTAAATCAAAAGAGCCCTAAATAAATGGAAAAGCATATATTCAAGGACTGGAAGATTCAATACAGTAAAGAAATCAATTGTCTCAAATAGATCTGTAGGTTACTATAATTCCTATTAAAATCCCAGCAAGGATTTCTTAGATATAAATAAATTATAAAATTCATAGGAGGGCAAACCCTTAGAGTAGCCAGGACAATCTGAATAAATTATAATAAAGTAACAGTAACTCTGCCCAATAATAAGACTTTCCATATAGTTAAAGCAATAATGCAGTGAACAAATGTAAAGAACATTAAAAAATAGGAAATACAAAGCAAATAGAAATCTAGGAGTAGATTCTTAATGTCACTCATAACAAAAACAATATAAAATAAGGCAATGTTATATTTTATTATGTATAAATTCTCCAACATTCAAAAATTTGTCAGTAAGTACAAGAGAAAGTACAGATCCTTGCACACTTTCTATGCAACCATAATTTGCTATTTTGTCTTTGGATAGCAACTTATGAATAGCCGTCAAACTTTGTGTTCCTGTGTCAGTCAGTTTTCCATCGGGGTGACAAAATTCACGGGAAACAACTTAATTGAGGAAAGATTTATTTTGGTTCACAGTTCAGTCTTCATCACATGGTCAGCTGGCTATGCTTCTTTTGCCCTGTGGCAAGGCCAAAAAGTCATGGTGGAAGAGAGTAGCAGAGGCAAGCAACTCACCTGATGGTGCCACAGACCATGGTAATATGCAGTACTAGTAGTCTTCCTCCTCCTTCCCTCATGGTCCTGCATCCTAGCAGTGGTGTTACTTCCTACATTCAAGGTAGATGTCCCCCTGTTCGCCATCCTACAGGCCAATCATTTCTGGAAACTTCCTCACAGACATACTCAGAAATGTGCTTTGCTAATTGTCTAGGCATTTCTCAGTCCAATCAACTTGGCAATCAAGATCAACCACCACAGTGCCCTTTTGAGTTTTTGTTTTTGTTTTTTTTCCTCAGGCTTTTATTATCTGTTTGCCAGTAGGTCTGGTAGTTGTAACTCTTGCTTTATTGATTATGGTTTTTTAGGAGTGCTTCCTCAAATATTTTTAAATGAGACAAAAAAAACCATGTGTGTTTTCCTTGAATGTGAGTAGTATTGTTACTTTATAGTGACAAAATGTGGGGTATTGTCTTTGGAATCTGTCCATTTGTTCCAGAAGGAAACTAAAATATTTGCCATGGCTAAAGATGTGCTTTCAAGAAAGTTGCAGTACAAGGGCAGAGCTCTCTGTTGACCTGGTCCAGACCCCCCCAAAAAATCGTATTTGCAGCTCACTTTCAATTTCCAGCTCACATATTTCTTCATTTTGTTCCTTTCTTCTGACTTATATGTCTTCTTTTCTGGTTTCTTCAAAGCAAACTGGCTTATCAGTTTGACTTAACTCTGGTTTTCTAATTATTGCTTTAGCAATTCCCATGCTTCCTCCAAATCTCCAGAAAGCTGTTTAGATCAGTCCTTTCATACAGACCACCCCTTTGATTTTACTAATTCATTATAATTTTATACTATCTTAAGATTTCTTTGTTATTTTACTAAAGAAAGAGAATATATGGTCTATCCTTTTTAAACATAAGATTAAAAATTTCAGCAATGTAAAATTATCTCTCTTTCTCCCTCCTCATACCTTTGTGTGCATTCTTTCCTTCTTTTACTAGGGACATAACACCAAGTCCATAATAAATTTAATTTTTTATAAGCAATCATCTGGAGATGGAAAGTATCATGCAGGGAAATTTGACGCCTAAAACAAAAATGTAATCAGGCCTCTACTGGTTGGAATGAAAGAACAAAATAACAAGAAAAACATGTTATTAAATATTTATTCTATATATGTTCTCCTTTACTTTTATTTATGTACTATTAAAAATAAGGAAAAAGAAGGTCTGATAAAAAGGAAATTTAGATTAAAAAAGAGCAAAGATACTGAGGGAATATAGATAGAGGGCTATAAAATAATTCAGTTTTACCTAAAACTTCATTTTATTTTTTTCCTTAAATTCTTTTATTTTATACATTTTAGGTATACAACACATATTCGTTTAAAACTGGGAACTTATACCTATACATGATGTATCTTGGTTCTTATTTTTTCCCCGTTCCCCTGCCCTCCCTTCACGCCCTCCACCCTTCCCTATTTACAAAGACTTTGTTTCCATTTTTTTCTTTTCTCATATTTTTTCATTTCCCCTACCCTTCCAATTCCCCTACACTTTTGGACCTTTTCTTCCTATTTCACATTATCAATTATTCATTTTAATCCTTATTTACACTTTCATTTTCTCATACCAGAGAAACTATTTAGTATTTACACGTTTGTCCTATTTATTTCACTTAAGAGTATGGCCTCAATGTGCATCCATTTAGCTATAAGTGTCTCTAGTTTCTTATTCTTTATGGCTGAGTAGTACTCCATTTTAGTAAAAAAACACAACTTCTTTATCCAGTTTCAAGTTGATGGGCACTTGGGCTGTTCCCAAGCTTTAGCTATTACAAACTGTACCTCTATAAACATGGGTGCACATATATAGCTGTGGTATGATTCTTTTAATTCTTTTGAGAAGATACCCAGCAGGGAAATAGCTGGGTCAAATGGGACCTCTAGGCCTAGTTATATGAGGTATCTCCATACTGATTTCCATAGTGGTTGCATTGGTCTGCACCCCCACCAACAATGGAGAAGGATTCCTTTCTCCCCACAGCCCCGCCAGCATTTGTTATTGGTTGATTTCTTGATAGCAGCCATTCTTTCTGGGGTGAGGTGGAATCTCAGTGTTGTTTTCATGTGCATCTCTCAAATGACCATGTATGTTTATTTGCTGCTTTTACTTCTTTGTCTGAGAAGTGTCTATTTCAATGTTATGTCCATTTTTGAATTGGATCTTTAAATTTGAGAGGTCTGATTTTTCTTTAAAGTTCTTTATACATTCTAGATAGTAGTTCTTTGTCTGAGGTACAGCTGCTAAAATTTTTTTTCCACATTGTAGATTGTCTCTTAGCTCTGTTGTTGATTTCTCTTGCAGTGCAGAAGCTTTTTAATAAGATGAGATCCCAGGTTTTGATTCTTTGTGCTAGTCCCCATGCTACTGAGGTTTTGTTCATAAAGTCTTTTCCTATGCCAATGTCTTTAAGAGTTCTACCTAACTTATCTTCTAGCAAGTTTAGTGTTTCTGTTTTAATATTTAGGTCTTTAATCCACTTCAATCTTAGTTTAGTGCATGGTGATAGATATGGGTCTAGTCTTAATCTTTGGAAGGTTGAAATCTAGTTTTTCCAACACCATTTATTAAAGAGGCTATCTTTCCTGCAGTGAGGGTGGTTGGCTCCTTTGTCAAAGAGGAGGTGGCTGAGTATGTCTGGAATTGTTTCTGCATCTTCTAATCTATTCCACTGATCCTCAGGTCTGTTTATTTGCCAGTAGCTTTGTAGTATAGTTTCAAGTTGGATATTGTGATACCCCCTGCTGTGTCTATTTGACTAGAATTGCTTTTGCTATTCTAGGTCTACTCTGGTTCCAAACGAATTTTTGTATTGTTTTCTCTAGTTCTGTGAAATTTATTGTTGGAATTTCAATCAGCATTTAATTGAATCTATATAGTAGTTTTGGAAGTATGGCCATTTCACTATATTGGTTCTTCCTATCCAGGAGCAAGGGATGTCTTTCCATTTTCTTATATTCTCTTTGATCTCTTTTTTCAGAGTGCAGTAGTTTCCAGTGTGGGGGTTTTTTGCTTCCTTTGTTAGATTGCTTCCTAGATATTTCATTTTTTTGGATGCTATTGTGAAAGGGATTGTATCCCTAATTACTCTTTCAGTGAGTCTGTTATTTGTGTACAAGAAGGCTATTATTATTATTATTATTATTTTTGGTACTGGGGATCAAACTCTGGTCCTTGTGCTTGCGAAGCAGGTGGTGGAACCACTGAGCTAAATGCCCAGCCCCAAGAAGGCTATTATTTTTTAAGTGTTGACTTTGTATCCAGCTACTCCACTGAATCTGTCAATTAAGTCTAGAAGTCTTTTGGCAGAGGTTTTTCTTCTACGTAGAGTATCATATCATCAGCAAATAATGACTGTTTAACTTCTTCCTTTCCTATCTTTACTCCTTTTATTTCTTTCTCTTGCCTAATTGCTGTGGCTAATGTCTCCAGAACTATATTGAATAGGAGTGGACATCCTTGTCTTGTTCCTGATTTTAGCATGAAGGTTTTCAGTTTTTGACCTTTTAGAATAATGTTGACTATTGGTTTTTCATAGATAGCCTTAATCAGTTTGAGATAAAGACCTTCTATTGCAATTTTCTCTACAGTTTTTATCATGAATGGGTGTTGAATTTTATTCAATGCTTTTTCTGCATCTATTGAGTTCATCATATGGTTTTTGTCCTTGGCTCTGTTAATATAGCGTATTACATTTATTGTTTTAAGTACGTTGAACCATCCTTGCAGCCCTGGGACAAATCCAACTTGGTCAGGGTGTATGATCTTCTTGATGACCCTCTGTATTCCTTTTGCCAGTATCTTGTTGAGGATTTTTGCATCTATGTGCATTAGGGAGATTGGCCTGTAATTCTCTTTTTTGGTTGGGTCTTTCCCTGATTTTGGAATCAAAGTAACACTTGCTTCCAGGAATGAATTGGAAGTATTGCTTCCCTTTCAATTTCCTTCATGAGTTTAAAGTGTAATGGTTATAGTTCTTTTTTAAATGTCTTGTAGAATTCAGCAGTGAAGCCATCAGGCCCTGGGTTTTTCTTTGTTGGTAAATTTTTATTACATTTTTGATTTCATTCATTGCAATTGGGGTGTTTAGAATTTCTATATCTTCTTCATTTAACTTTGGCAATTTGTATGTATCCAGGAATCTGTCCATTTCTTCTGTGTTTTCCATTTTACTAGAGTACAGGTCCTCAAAGTAGATATTAATGATCCTCTGGATTTCTGCTGGATGTTGTGACTTCACCTTTTTCGTTTCTAATTGCATGGATTTGAGACTTTCTTTCCTTTTTTTGATAAAGCTGGCTAAAGGTTTTGCTTATTCTTTTGAGAAACCAACTCTTTGATTCATTGATTTTTTTGTATCATTCTCTTAGTCTCCATTGCATTGATTTCTGCTCTGATCTTTATAATTTTCTCTCTTGTATGAGCTTTGGGTTTGTTATGCTCTTCTTTCTCTAGGAGTTTGAGGTTCAGCATTAGGTTGTAAAACTTTATTTTACAAAACTAGTCACAGTCAAAAGGAAAATTAATTGTAATAGTAAAACACCTAGTATTTCAAGTGTGATTTTTAGAATAACTTAGAGATATATCTATATTGGTATTCTGAAAGAAATCCTTAAAATATAGCTATATACAATGCTAAAATAAGTAATGTAGGCAGAAGGGCAGATGGATATTATGTAGACAAGTAGAAAGAAGTATCAAGTAAACAAACTAAAGGAATTATGTGTTTGGTTCTAGTGAATCGAAATTTGGTTGTTAAAAAGGTTGTTGAAGGCTGGGTATTTAGCTCAGTTCCACCGCCTGCCTCGCAAGCGTAAAGATCTGAGTTCAATCCCCGGTACCAAAAAAAAAGGTTGTTAAAAATAATCATATTTTTAAACCTGTATAATTACTTGGTTTAAACAAACCTGAAAGTCACATAAAATCTTTGTTCATTTGTTTACTAATTTGGGATCACTTTACTTTCAAGCATTTTTCTTCCACCAATGACAGAAAAATTTATAATCTATTTAGAGAACTGGAGAAGTAGAGAAAATTCCATCTTTATCATATAAATATTTCTAAATACTAAAGAAAATCTTTCAAATGATTGATGAAATGTAAGCACAGTAGTACAATGTACAAACATTTAAAAAGAGAGTCCTGGAAGGAAGGAGTTTGTGGAGCCTATTTGCTTTGGTGACTTTTACTGTGGTCATGCTAGCATACTAGGGAGTCCAAAAACAACAGATAGACTTTGTAACTTTATCAAATATTCCTGTGCTCCAAGGCAGGGGACAGAATTTAGAGAACCAGCACACAGGAAAAGAACAGTGTCAACCAATCACTGACCAGGTTGGTGTTAACAGAAGTTGATGACTGGCTGAAAGAGAAAGGTATTGAATGTCTGGGTTTCTATGTAAGATTACTGTGCCCTGGGGGGCAAGATGTTGGTAGTGGGATCTAGTAGCTAAGAATAACTTAATTTAATGTTCATAGCAGGCTAGAAATTAAAATGTAGTTGGTTCCAGGGAAATGAAGAAATGCAATCTTTTGCCTAAGTTAATTTGTAGAGTGAGAGCTACTCCTACTGTGTTGATTACACATGTATATGTTATTTAGTAGAAAGTTTCTATAAAGACAAGCCTGAGCCTTTCTTTTTTTCTTTTTTGGTACCTAGGATTGAACTTGGGACCTTGTGCTTGAGAGGCAGGCGGCAGAATCACTGAGCTAAATCCCTGGCCCAAGTCTGGTACTCTTGATAACAGTTATCTCTAAGAAGTGACAAGGGATCTAGGATAAGATGGGATTTACTGTACTTTGGTAACATTTAGTGATGAATTTTGTTAAAAACTTAAGTGTTGGCCCTATAATGAAAAATTTTAAAATGAAGACTTCTATATAACATTATATATAAATAATGATGGTTTATATGCTATATAAATGTGTCTATAATATTAACAATTCAATATTTGAAATAGATAACCCTTTGTAAAGGTTTGCATTGGGTTGCCAAATGATGAATATGAGTTCCATATTAAGTGTTGATTTTATAAAATATCTATCATGGAAAAACTATTATTAAATAAAAGGATGTGTGATATGCTTAATAGGAGACAAATATTCTTTAAGAGAGTTTAAAAAGAAACACACTAATTTGATCTCGTTTTCAATCTGTCTTTTTTTTTTCCCATTTGTACCTGTCTACTTCTATCTTCCCAACTCGGTATGAATCTCTTGCTAAGGGGAGAAAAACACACCTCCCCTTTGATTTGATCCTACTTTTACTCTCTTTAGAATCCAACAGGCATATAAGACAGTCATATTCCCATGGCCACTACTGAATCTGAATTGCTTCTTCACTCAAATGGGCTAATCATTATTCTTCTCTTGAGCAAAGGCAAATGACTGCTCTTGCTTTCTGAAAGTGGAGTTGGAATGTACAGAAATTTAAATACAATTTTCATTTACACATGAGCCACTTCTCAGCTATCTCCTCTTGTGCTTGGGAAAGACTATCAGGTAACAGGCTCCAAACACTTCACTCAAAATGGGTGACCAGAAGGATTTTTCAACGTTGATTTTCAAAAGATTTCAAATGCTGTGTATAACCACAGACATATTTAAAGAGAAAAATCAGCATGTTAAACAAACGTTTAAATTTTTCCTTTAGATAAAACAAAATCATAATAATCAGATTTTTATTTGGGTTGGTAGTAGCATTTGCAAAGCATTTTTCTTTTACTTTCAAAATTTGATGAGAAAGAGAAAGAAGTTATTCATCAAACATAACTTTGTCCACCAAAATATCATACAGTAAGTCACCCACAGAGAGAGAGAGAGAGGAGAGAGAGAGACAGAGAGACAGAGTTAGGGATAGAGACAGAGACAGAGAGACAGAGAGAGAATGAGCACAAATTTGTACTTAGGCCAAAGCATTAAATCATATTTAAGTGTCATTCTAGACACGAAAACCCAATCAAGCTTTTGGCAAGGATGATATGCTATACTACTTATTAGTTGGCCCCATGTGTATAATAAATCACTAAAAAATTGATCATCACTGTTCATTTGATCTAACTTACTCTATCAATGTAAGTGGCCTGGTCAAAGACCATTCTTTTCAGCAGTAAATCAATTGTGATTGATAAAACTTATCAATAGTTAGCTGAGAGATTATTTGGCTAAATCTTATTTCTTTTTCCAAGCTTCATGGACTGAAGTTTGGATTTTCACCCTCCTGTTTGGCAAGAACATGATCAGAAATACACATTAAAAAGCAGTCTGAGCAATGAGAAGAATATTTGCTTTTTGATGTAGACAGATGAAAACTAAGGTAAAATTTGATTAGCTTAGACTTAGGGTTGTGCAGTTTTTTATTGTATTTTGATTGTGTATTGAGATAAAAACAAAAGTTGTTAAAAGCTACTATTTTCTAAAATGTGTTGATGAGATTTTTATTCTGAAGTGATGAAATTGACCATAAATGATGCTTCTTCTACTGTTATTTTTCTGACTTATGTCAAAAGCAGTTTTTCGAGCCCCAAGATTTGTTTTAATACAATTGTGCTCTCATCTGGATAGTTCATATTTTATAGGCTCTTGAAATAATTCTGTGTAGTTTTGTCAAATTAAAGCAAGTTGGGTCATTTCCATCACTTTGATTGTGACTATTTATTTTCCAATTCAAGAACCTTAGCCAAATTCTTGAAAAGAATTACTTGCCTGGTATGCACAAAGAGGAATAGATGCGACAAAATACAGACACACACACACACACACACACACACACACACCAGCACTTTACATAGATTTAGAGCAATACCTTGGGTTGAATATTTGGCTCATGAGTCCAAAATGAAATATTTGGAAAAAGAAAAGTGTAATGTTTGAAATAATTTGTAATGAATGAGATCTTTTCAGATGACTTAATCTCCCCAATTGTAATATCAAATGAAATTCTCTGAATCCCTATGTTTCCTCCTTAGAGTAATGTACCTACTTATAGAAAGTTTTTATTTGGAGTAGCAGAAGTTCTTTAGCTGAACAAATGATTAAGTCTTGTGTTTTCAAATTGCTTCAAAGGAAACCAGTAATCTAATGTTTTGCTGAACGTAGGGATACATGGAATTAACAGTAGTATTAGAGGTGAAGCTTTCCCATCATTACCACTGTTACAATTATGAAGGCTATGCCTATTTCTCTGGCAAACCAGATTCTAGGTGATTTACCTGTGACCACTATAACCTTATAAAGGTTACCATCAATAACCTTATAAAGAGATTATTGCCATTACATTAATTTTACAGGTTAAAAGCTACAACAAGGAACAACTATGACCGAAGCCACAAAATTCAGGATATAGTCATTTCATGAGGGAAGGAGAAGGGATTGTGGCAGGCAGGCCACATAAGAAGATCTACAGATCACGATTTTGCTTTTTGAACTACAAGAGTAGTAGAAGAATAAATGAATAAATGTTGTATAGCTCTCACACCTTTCGATGATTTGTGAATGTTATTTTCTGTCTACTCCATTTGTTCAAAAGCAAAACCTGAAGCAGAGACAGGTAAAGAGGCAATGGTGGCAGTGTCCCCTTCCCACAATCATTGAGACACCACAAAAGGTGTCTCAAACTTCTTTTACAATCATTTTCAGATCTAACTGTATTTCTGATTCTCAATGTAGTAGCCAATTGCCTCTCTTCTACTTCTTAATTATCCAGATGAAAAGTGTACAATGTAGTTACTTCAGTGTAGGTGGAATTAGATGCAATAAACATGGTATTATAACACTGTGTTTCATCATCAAAACACTGTGGGTACTTTGGGTTAGTGAAATCCAGGAAATGGAAAGGACACATCTAGTCCTTATGAAGCTGTGATTAGGAAATCAAGATGTTCTACAGCAAGCTAAAAGAAGGCTGTTGGACCGAGGAAGACACACACAGTGGGAGGGAGGTCAAAAATTCCCAAACTTTTCAAGAATTCAGATTTAGGGATTCTGGAAGGACAAAGATTAGACTTGAATAGAGATTAGAAATCTGGAGGGAAATATCCAAGATGAAATATTTTAACTGATTTTGTAAGCAAGACTTTAAGGTTTCTCACACATTTAAAACTTCTAATAGAACAGAAAAGGACTAAAACATGGAACCTACAAGCAACATTTTAATTAACCACCACCTCCATTCACCTTGTGAAAAAGAATTGTTACAAGAATAAGATATAAAAATCTCGCCCAGCTAATTGAAACATCCAATACAGATTTGAACACACGTGATTCCAAATTATTCAAAGGCATATTAACAGGAGGAAAAATTTAAATTCCTAGTTGCTCACGTGTTTGATGCATGATTCAAAAGAATTGCAATTAGCTAGGGATTTAGCTCAGTGGTTCTGCCACCTACCTTGCAAGTGCAGGGTCCCGAGTTCGATCCCCAGTACCAAAAAAAAAAAAAAAGAATTGCAAGTATCAAAATTTTATACACATTTACTTAGTGTTCACTGTGCAAGGCAATGAAGACATATACATTATTTAACCTCAGCAAGGGCTCCATTTGGGAATAGTTGAGTTAAATGCAAACCCTTAACCTCTATACTGGGAATCAGCAGAGAGAGAGTGGAGGTAAGTAAACTACTCAGGTCATATTTGGCATGATCCCAAAAGAAAGAAAAGGCTTTTGATGAAGAAAGTTCTGAGGCTATATCAAGCCAATTATTCTATGATTAAGGCTCTGATAAATATTCCCTCTACAACATGAGTTTAGGTCCAATAACCTATCTCAAATTCCCTGGTTATATCTTTGTTACCACAGTCTTTGTCAAGATATTTCAGTACTTAACAGATATTTTTCAACTTTTTTGATTGGAGAAATTGTTATAAATTGGAATGGTTTCCAGTAGCTTCTAAGAGTATGAAAAAATCTGTTGAATTAGGGAAAGCATAAATTTTACTAATTCTTACTCAGTCTTACAGTAAACAATAATATGATGATTTTTGCTATATAAATATTTCCTATAAAATTTGATATTGACTCTTGAGTTTTAATTAATCAACATTTTAATTAGATTATAAGAACATAATTTATATATTTGTTACACATAAATTGCAGTTTATGGTTCTGCAATCAAAATTCCCTAATTAAACTGTATCTATACTGATCCAAAACATTCGTCCTATTCATCTACATAAAAAAGTAATTAGGATAGTTTGATAAATTAGTGTTCTGAGTAAAGAATTAAGTGTTGTGAAAGGCTGACAACACTAACCTGAGAGTTAAAAGGTACAAGTTTCAAGATGATTCTAGCTGCTTTAACAGAGCCAAATGAAGATGGTTTAAATAAAATAGAAGATTATTTCTCTCTCATGCTAAGTGTGAGGTGATAGGTGGCCCAGGGAAGTGGAACATCTCTGCTTTATCAGAGAACCCAGGGCCTCTGGCTCTTTCTGACTGTTGCTTACCATCTGCTGTGTTTGCTCATCCACTCTCATGCGATGCTCCAAACTGGCTCACTCTTCTCCTGTGTGCTGTACCCCCACCTGCATGCACATTTCAGCAGAGGAAAGGAATCAAGAATAAGCTGCTTTCCTCAAGAACAAAATTTAACAAATATATCTGCTCATTTATTGGCCAGAAATCAGTCACATGGTGATTGTGATACAAGGAAGGCTGGGAAATGTAGTCTCAGGAGAGGAGCACTGACCCAGCTGAAAATAGGTTGGCTTTTTTCCTAAAAGGAAGGGGAAAATGGATAGTAGAGGGAAGTTAATATGACTTGTAAATGGGTCAGCTAAAACTTGAAAAAGCCTTTGTCTTATCATCTAGGAAATTAATTCTGTGCAGTGATGGCATCATTTACCCACAACCTAACATCAGCTTGCAGCCAAACATTTGGAAGTCATTCTCATGATTCACCATACCTTCTTCAGCACAGTTATCACTTGGTATATTTTGAAGAACTCTATGTCCTCCAAAAACCTCTCTACAACTTGGCACTAATTGGGGTTCCAAAAATTTCATTTATTCTCTAAAGAAGTATAGGCCAGGGATTTAGCTCAGTGGTTCCTCTGCCTGCCCCGCAAGCACAAGGGCCCGAGTTCAATGCCCCATACCAAAAAAAAAAAAGTATAGATTTGTAGTCTGATTAATTTCAAACCTACTGACTGGGTGATCTTAGATAAATGCCTTAAAAACCTTTGGACCTCAATGTCATTTTTATAAAATGGAGTAGTATTACACAATGGCATGATATTTAGAGATAATCTATTCAAAGCTTCTTTTAGTACAATTATAATACCTTCAGATAATCCTTATTTAAATACTGAAATATATATTATTAAATTAAGGTAGTGTCTATAAAACACACTTAGTGCCATGTTCATCAAAAGTATATTTTAAACATTGAGGGTTATGGAAATAGTAATTATACTTAGCTTTTTGCTTTTATTATAATCTCTAAATGTTTTAGATTTATTTTATAAGACTGTTTTCAGATCACTTTTGCTACTTTCAAATTTATAAGATTCCCTTTAACGGCCTATATGTTGACCCTAGTTTTAGTAAGTCACTATGACAGCAACATGCTTTTAAAATTACTTTTTAATTAATATGACTTACTTTTTGGGAAATATTAGTTTACCTAAAAATGAGCTGAAAGTAGAGCGTTCTCATATACTCCCTCATCTCCTACAAGTTTTCCCAATTATTGACGTTTTTTCTTTTTTGTGGGGCATTTGCTATAATTGATAGATAAATATTGATACATTATCATAAACTAAAGCCTATGTTTTACATTAGACTTTATACATTCTATATTCCATGGGTTTTGACAATCATGTAATAACATGTATCCACTGTTAAAATAAGACGCAGAAGAGAACGAGGGTGAGGAGTGAGGAGGAGGGAAAGGGAAAATGAGGAAAATAAAGATGTGTCATGTACAAGATACTGATAACTCTTATCAATGTAAGCATTATATGCTATAACATGAGCTAAGACAAATATTATCAACAAGCAAGTAAAAGATGATAGAGGAACCAGAAGAGGAGGGGGGAGGGAGTCAGAAGGGGAAGGCGATTAAGAGAAAAACAAGCTGTAATAGGTACATGGGACCACTCCCCAAAATGTTTGTAAACTGCGTGAATTGCAAACATGTACCAATAAAATTAAATTAAACAAAAAATAAGATTCAGAGCAGTTTCATGGTCCTAAGAATCTCCTGTGGTCCACCTTTTCATCCCTCCTTGCCCTCCCTGAAGTCCTTTGGAGCTATTGTTTCATTTATGGCCTCCATAATTTTTCCTTCTCCAAAATGCCATATAGCCGGAATCATATAGAACATTGTGTATTCAGAATGACTTTTTCCACTTTGCAATATGCACTTAAAGTTTCTCCATGTGCTTTTGTAGCTTGGTAAGTCATTTTTTTTTATTGCTAGAGAATATTACATTGTATGTATGTGGCTCCCCTTTTGAAGGACACCTTAGTTCTTCCAAGTTTGGCAATTATGAAAAAAGCTGTTATAAACATCAATGTGCAAGTTTTTCTGTGGACAAACATAAGATTTTAAGTTATTTGGGTAGATATCAAGGAGTGTACTTGCTTGGTAATATAGTCAAGCATGCTTAAATTTGTAAGAAACTGAAAACTATCTCATAAAGTAGGTGTACCATTTTACATTCTCATTTACACATTAAATGAGAATCTCTTCATGTTCTATATCAATATTTGGGGTTAATGTTTTGTATTTTAGCCACTCTAATAGACATGTAGCAGTACATCATTGTTGTTTTAATGTGAAATCTCCTAGGGACAGATGATGTTGAATATCTTTTCATGTGTTTATTTGTCACATATACATCTTTTTGGAGAGATTTCTTTTCAGTTTTTCTGTCCATTTTTTTAAAAAATAGGTTGTTTGTTATTTTATTGTGAAGCTTTTAGAGTTTTCTCAATATTTTGGAAACCAATCCTTTTCTGTCAATGTGTGGTTTGCACATCATTGTCTTAACAGTATATTTTGATAAGAGAACATTTTAACTTTAATAATGAAACCCAACCTATCAATTTTTTCTTCCATGGATTGTACTTTTGGTATTGTATGTAAGAAAATTCATTTCTGGGCCAGGGATGTAGCTCAGCAGTGCTGCACCTGCCTGACAAGAGCAAGGTCTTGAGTATGATCCCTGGTACCAAAATAAATAAATAAATAATAAAAAATAAAAATGAATTACCAAATCCAAGGACACCCAGATTTCCTCCTGTTAAAAACTTCTAGTTTTATAGTTGCACATTTATCCTCGTTTTTTACCAGCCTTCTTGCACATACATAGATGACTGATGACACTTTTTAATTAGTGGACATTTATAATAGAAATATTTCTCACTAATGCAGAAACCATAGCTTAATTACAATTGAATAAATAATGTCCACATAAAATTACTTCTCAAATTTATTCTTTTCCAAAATTATTTTGACTAGTCTAGTAGTTTTGCATTTCCATAGAAGTTAGAATAGAGTTTGCCAATTTCTATTCAAAAAGCCTGCTGGAATTTTGGTTGAAATTGTATCGATCGATCGGTGAGAATTAACACCTGTTTTTTATGACCATGGTGTTCTCCTTGTTTAAATTTTCTTTAAGGACATTCTTATGCTGTCTTAAACAAGCTTTGTAGCTTTAATGTAAAAGAGTATACATCTTTTGCAAAAATCATTTTTAAGTACATTGTATTTTATGCTATTATAATTGATATTATTTCTAAAATTTTCATTCAGAAATTATACATTATTAATATATAGGATAAAAATGATGTTTGTGGGTTGAACTTGTTTCCCATAACCTTACTAAATTATGTTATTATCTCTAGAGCATTTTTTGGAGTCTTTGATATTGTAGACAGTCATGGCATTGCCATATAGAGAATATTTTACTTCTTTTGTATCTGTGGCCATTTTTCATTTTCCATGCCTTCTGGCACTGGTTAGAACTCAGTAAAATGTTAAATCTGAGTGATGACAGTGCTCAGTATCACCTTATTCTCAATTTTGGTAGAAAAATATTTAGTTTTTTATTCTTATATATGATGTTAGCTGTAGCTAACAATTTTTTTTGTAAATACTCTTTATTAGTTGAAGAAATTCTCATTTATTCCTGCTGGGATTTTTGAGCACAAATCCACATTCAGTTCCATCAGGTGCTTTTTCTGCTTCTATCAGGATGATCATGCAGTTTTTAAATATAGCTTAATATGGTAAATCACATTAATTTTAAATGTTAAACCAGCCATGTATGCAAAGGGTAAGCTCCATTGATTATAATATAATTTTATATATTGTTGAATTCACTTTGCTCAATTTTTGTTTATAATTTTTGCATCTGTTTCTGAGGGATATTTAATCTGTCCCATTCTTATGATGTCTGTCTAGTTTTGGTGTCAGTTTACTGTGGCAAGAGAGAAAGAGAGAGAACCTACTAGTAGAATGGGTCGTCATCTTTCTTAAAAAGCATGCTGAAGGTGGGTGTGGCGGCAAGCTGCTGTAGTGCCAGCTGCTTGGGAAACTGGCAGGAGGATCACGTGAGCCCAGGAGTTTGAAGCTAGCCAGAGAAACATAGAAATACCCCCACCTCAACAGAGAAAAGTAAAAATATATGCTGGAAATTTGCTTTTCTGCCAAGAGATCCATTGTGGGTTTTTTTGTCTGCTTGTTTATTTGTAATTCAATGGCTTCTGTTTGAGCAGCTTCTAGAATTCAGGTGAAAGCCCCACTAGAGATTACAAATCTAGTAAATAAAGGCAGCAAACAAATGATAAATGGAAATGCTCTAACTGGGGGAATGCATCCTGTGCATTTTCAGAACAGAAAAAAGGAACAGTGTAGCTGGAGAGCTACAAAGTGGCTACGGAATAGATCCAGGAGAGGCTGCTGAGGTAGGTGGAGCCAGATTATCTAGGGCCTTATAAGCTACAGCAAGTTTTCAGTTTTATTCCCAGTAAGGCGAAACACCTTTATGGAGTTTTAATTATGGCAGTATTATGATTTACGCCATCTGAGTTTATGCTTATATCTTGGTCAAATTGTTTCGTAAAAAAATTTAATAATAGTTCAACAGTTTGACTATGTTGCCCTTAAAATTATACAAGACTATTTATAATTTTTATGTGTTTCAATATTCAGTAGTACCCATTAAATGACTTAATGTATTCACTTATTTATTGGGTTCAAACTATTTAGTAATTCAACAAGCAATGTTCATGAGACAAATTGTTACTAGCTATTGAAAGTATGCATAAGCATACACTTCTGTGTATAATATAATATGTATATATGTGTAAATATATATTTAAAAATTACATACGTAGAAACTACCTTTCTTTATTTCCTTAGTTGTTTTCCTGATTTTTTTTTTTTTTGTACTGGAGATTGAACTGGGGACCTTATGCTTGCAAGGCAGGCAGCAACACCCCTGAGCTAAATCCCTGGCCCTTTTTTCTGAAATATTTAATAAGATTCTAGTATAGTATGCTGTAGAAACTGCTTTTAATAGTCCATTGTAAAATATCTATTGGTAATCTTAAAAGATTCTCGTAGAAATATTTCTCCTAGTTTTAGACAAAAATATCAATACAGTAAATCAATATTAATTTTATGCTACAAACTTGGAAATACAATTGAAAAAACATTTTAATAGGCCTATACTTATTCATATGTGTGAGGGTTAAGCTTAATTGACAACTTGATTGGATTGGGAGTGGCCTAAAAATTGGAAAAGCACACTTATGAGTGTGTCTGGGTGGTTCATGGAGGTGTGACCTGGGGTCGACATCTGGTCCCTGGTCCCTTCCTCTCTGGCAGTGCTCCCCTGCTCAGCTTCCTGGCTGCCATGAACTAAGTAGCATTGTTCCGCCATATCCTCCTGCCATGATGTTCCTGACTTACAGCCAGTCAACCATGGACTGAAACCTCTGAAACTATGAGCCAAATGAACCTGTCTTTCTTTAAAAAAGAAACATGCCCCGTATTTTGTCCAGCAGCAATAAAGCTTACTAATATGATATGAAATATGTAACTGTGTATGCTATTAATAACAAGGTCACAAGTGTCTTTGGCTCCCCAAAAAGACTTAATTTGGAGCCATCAGAGAGACAACATGCACCTTAAATTCACTTGTGAAACTAGAGCACATGTTACTTAGTTCAAGATAGCTATCCTGTAGCAGAGTGAAGGACCCTGCAGTGATAGGAAAATTATGTTTTTGAGAGAGAGGCTTTTTAAATATCATGTTCTAGGTCTGTGGATAAGAGGAAAATAAGAACTCTATTCATAGTTTTGACAGGTTTAGTTTTACCTTTTACAGTATTTAGGAGTCATTTAAGTTTTCATGGATTCAGTTTGTTTAATAAGGTTCAATTTCTTCCTAAAAATGTTACCATAATTGCAAAATATTTTAATATACATTCTGTGGCTATCCCTCAGCAACATATGACTCATTTCAAAATTAAACCTATATTTTTATGTGAGTAACATTTCAAACTAATTTTAAATATTCATTGACTATAATCAAGATGATAACAAATTTGCTCATTTATTGTAAAATTAGAAGTATATTTATAGAGATTAGTAAGAATGTTTAAGAATCCAAATTTATGAAATTAAAAGAAAGAAGGTAAAATTTTTTCTTTTTGAGTATCATCTGTTATTTAATTTGAAATTTAAGTATCATGATAATTTTAAAATAGGTTAACTATTTCTGGTGTAGATATTATGTTACCTATTTCCTAACATGAACTTATTGAAAGGTGATTACTTTTTACTATAATTTTAAAATTGAAATGTGATGGGATGCTCATTGTTTGTGATCTTTTCTCATTCAAAAATCATATGATTAAGGATAGGATTAAAATTACAACACTAATTTCAAAATTTATTGGAAATTTCATAGTCTTGAGATTCTATATAGTTAGATTTGTGATGAACAAGACAAAATAGCATCAAAAACTATGACCTTTTCCTTCAATTTAAAATAATGTTAAATATTCTCCCTCTGAAAGATGTTAGATTTTCTGTGTAACATGGTACAAGAAAAGCATTGATTTATTATTTCTGGTTTTAGAGCTTCAAAGATAACCCATCACTAGTAATGAATGAATAAACTATACTTTGCCAAAGTGAGTTTTGTTCTTGTTCCTCTTTTCTAGATACTGGAATATCGCATGATTAAATAGTAGATGATTTGAGAGTCTCACCACAGATGTTTTATATAGCAATGACAGGTAAAAAATTGTATTCATTTTCTGTTACTCTCATTATATCACATAATTTTCTAAGGTTCAAGGAACTAGAGCTGCTGGTTTGAGTAGTTCTGGCTGGGGTGATTCTTTTAGAGTTGCAACGAAGATGTCATCCAGGGTTGCAGTCATACATGAGGTTGACTATGGGTGTCTAACTTGCATGCTAGTTGTCTGGAGGTCTCAGTTCTTTGTCACATAGGCTTTTCCATGGGCTGCCTGAGTGTTCTTAAGACAATATAGCTTGCTTCCCTCAATTACCTCAGCTAAAGCAAACCAGAAACCACAATGTGTTTTATGACCTAGTCTTAGAAGCAGCATCCTGTCACTTCTACCATGTTCTGTTTGTCACCCAAACCCACCCTGATGCAACATGGAAAAGAATCAATACAGTGCACACAATGGTATGAATAATAGGAGGCACAGATCATTGGGTGGCATCTTGGAGGCTGGGAACCACACAACTAAAGGGTATAGTCACTGTGGGGAGATTAGTTTGGTAGATTTTTTTCCTCCTCCCCCTTCTCCTCTTCTTCTTTCACTTCCTCCTTCTTTCCCTTTTCTTTCTCCTTTTCACATGGTGTGGATCTAAAGTGTCCCCAAAGTCTTACGTGCTTTGAGGATGGTTGGATCACGGGGGTGATGCACTTACTCATTCATGCATCGATGAGTTCAGTAGCTGATTGTGCTCTTAGGAGAAGGGGGCTGGCTGGAGGAAGGTCACTGGGGATGTGACCTGTGAGTACATTTGTGGCCCTGCCTCCTTCCTTCTCTTTCTCTGTTTCCTGGCTGCCATGGAATGAGCAGTTGTCCTCTATCCAGGCCCTCCCACAATGCCTTTCTGCTTTAGAGACAGACAGCTATGTACTGAACCTTCTACACATCATGACTCAAAATAAACCTTTCCTCCTTTAAGTTGTGGGTGTTGGGATTTTGATGGGAAAGTGATTAATATATCCTTCTTATAATTTTTAAAGTGCATAGATATTGTAACCACCATCCGTCACCTATCCACAAACTCAAGGCTACTCATGCTCATAGAGGTGAAGGAACCAATAGACAAATGGACATATTTATTTGCATGATAGTATATCACATTTTCCAAAAATGTGACTCAGAATATAAAAAGAATCCACAGCTAAACAAGTATTATTTACTGTATTACTGTATAAAATATCAGGCTGAGAATTGTTAATAGTTTTGGTAACTGCAGTAATTGTTATTTTCTTGGTTATCCTAGTAGTTTCTGAGCATTGTAGAATTTTTAAATTTTATTTTAAAATAAACATTTCCCATCATTTGAGCAAATCTCTGCTGATTTACATATGAGTGGGCTAGGAGATGATGGAATATATAATTCTCACAGAAATTTCCATACGTGTTAGTTCCTATGGAAACCTCTATGCATCTGTGTTTTTGAATATTGCATGACCAAATGGTCTTTTCATGTATTTTTCTGTGATTCATGAACAGCCAACATTAGAACCACTACCAATATTTATATAAATGTGGATTTCCAGATCCCACTCAAAGCCTACTGAATCAGATTGCTGGAGATGGAGTTGGAATCTGCAATTAGCAAGGTTGAAGGTGATCTTTATGTACACTGCAGTGGTCAAGCTGCTGATATTTGCAATCTTTCTACATTTAGCAAAATCCTTTTTGCCACCTCTGTTCTAGGTATGCCCTTGAGGAACTGGGTTTCCTTACTGCTCCAGGTCTCCACTTTATTATGTGGTCAGAAGACAGATTCACAGTGTAAAGACTGTGTTTGCTCCTGGGCAGAATTATAGGCTCGTGCATCTCACTTTCTGTGAGAGGAAAAAAATCTGGACCCTGGAGCTCTGATTCAGGGTTAGCAATTCAACTCAAGCCTTAGAATCCTGTGCTTCTTTAAAATGCTCTTAAATTTTAAATGTTTTCCATTTTTCTTTAGTGGAAATAATAAAGTGGCTTTGAATAAACACTTTTCTCCATTTCAGAAAGTTGGATGTTTATCTCAGTGTGGCCAATCAATGAATTCCAAAAGGTTTATAATTTTTCTGACTCTTTTAGGGCAATCAAAGGCTAAATTTTAAAGGATTTGGAAATGTCAACTTGTAATACAAACTAGGTTGGCCTCAGGGCCTGAGATCAGAACCATAATTCACCATGTTTACAAATTATACCATTTGGTCTAGTGTGCTAACTGTAAACTCACTAATAATTATAGTAGGGAATGAATTGAAGTCAGCCTTTTCTTTTTCTCCTGGTGTCTGAACTGTCATGACATATGGATTCTTCATCAGCCTTCAAACAAATCACACAAAGGGCCTCCCTAGAAGCTAGTCTTAAAATCAATAGGCAGCTAGGCTTTCAGATGACGAACGGAATGACTATAGACTTTTTAAGAGCGAGAGTAAATGGCTTTACTAAATGAATCCCCTATGTTATTCCAGGCCGAGTTACATACATTTGTGATCATTAATAGAAAGGAAAAAAATTTTGCATTCTGTTAGGTAACTCACATTTGAAAAGTCACTCTTTTCTTTAGGCTGTTAGTTTTCTCTTTGTTATTCCTCCTTGACCACTTCTCCTCTTTTGTGCCCAGAAAGGTACTTTATGAACCTATTGGAGGACAGAATGAAGATACTTTCCTATGTTCCTTCCTCCATCTCCTGTTTTCCCCTTTCTTTGTCTCGCTTCCTCTTTTTAATGTCTTTCTTCTTTCCTCACTGATTTGGTTTCCAAAGCTGTTTTATCTTTTCTATTTGGTCTAGAGGAGATTCACTTGCTCTAAGACTTTGCAAACAAAGGAAGCAGGAGGCTGTAGCTTTTCTGTACTGGCTGCTCCCCACTGGTAAGTTGCTCAGTTGAAGAATACATAAATCCTGAGCTGTCAAACACCACCATTGAATTTATGATCAATGCATAGTGATTTTGGCAACTTCCACAAAATAAAGAAACTTATTCACTAAGACCCTGTCTATTAAAGGTAGTAGTTTTACTTTTAGTATGTTATATTTGCTCTGAAATATATTGATATAAATAAAACACAAGTGCAGAGGCATCTCCAATGTTGAAAGCATTAATGAAAGTGGCAAAAATTAAGTGACAAAGAAGTTTAACCATAAAATAGTTGAGTTAACCTAACTTATTTTTATTCTAAAGAACACATTAGCTAACATTTTAGGGAGTACGTGTGTGTGTGTGTGTGTGTGTGTGTGTGTGTGTGTTGTCTCTGGGAAAACTTGCTTTTCTGCCTGAAGATGTTGAGAACTTTCAGCCACCATTGCTCTGAGTTGTTGTCATTGATTTCTATCTGACATCCTGGGCAAGATCCCATTGGAGATTGCAAATCCAGAAACAGGCCATGCAGATTGGCCCAAGAAAAGATGTGAGTTGAGACAAAAATGCTGTGCATTTTAAGGTAGACATAATAGCACCTTGCTAAAAAAGTTTTAGGAATATAGAATGTTTTAGAAATTAATTGTATGATAATATTGAGAGGGCCAAAACAAGTTATTATAAGGAAAGTATTTTGTCCTTTCTCCACATTCAAAATACTATGTACCGGCTTGTCTTTTAGCAAGCCTGGTCAGCCCCATGCAGCAGAAGCCCGCCATGAGGGTAGCTTTATGATCTAGCAATGCAGATTCCCCAGAGTTCCTGCTATGGGAGTTAAAGGCTTTACTGTGACGCGGGAAGCAGCTTGATGGAAATAGAAACTTCCAGGTATTTCTTTCAGCCTGAAACTCACAATCTGTTCCCAGCACTCAACATTTGTGAAGGCCCAGGTATGAGTTTTGTTTCCTTCTGTCTATGCATATATTTTATAATCTATTTTTTCTTAAGGGATCAATATAGTATTTCTTAGAATTTGATACAAAGACTGTGAATTTTCTTTGTCCTCAGATGCAGCAGAAGTATGGTAATTTTCCTGTCCTATACTATCAGGGCAATAATGGAGACTTCATCATATTTTATTGAGGCATTAATTTATGTGAAGGGTAATGCTGATGTGCATTTAAAAAAAATAATTTCCCCCAGGGTTACTCACTGGTGAATTTTCTTTCTCAGGCCAACACTATTTCTTATGTGATTATCAGCTTGGTTTTTTAAAATATCGCAGATCTCCCGAAATTCAATATTGTTCCATTACTTTGGCTTCCTTTCCCCATCTATAGAAATAAAAAATGGGATAGCAATGCCCTATCAGAACATTCTATGAATATTGATATTTCTCAAACACATGCTCTTTTTCTTCAGGCCTTCTGTAATGAAAATATGGAAAGAACTTCTGGTTCCTTTGGAAAAAAAATCAATGAAAATATCAAGACAAGGCATAATGTCAAGTAAATCCAATAATCCAACCACAGCTAATGGGTAAAGAAATCATGAGGTGGCAAAAATAAAGTTTTATGTCCGTTCAGGTTACTAAACAAAGGGTTGAAAGATCTTCAACCAAAGTGAAAAGAGTCTAAAATTTATTGGACACCCAATCAGGCTTTCTGAAAGGCCATCTAATTAACATCTTGCATTAATGCTGCCTTTTAACTTCACCTCAAAACACCAAAAATACACTGCGGCAAATTACATTGAAAATTCATAGTGATAGTGAATGCAAATAAACTGAAAGTTAAAAACAGCTACAAATAAGCAGTACTCTTTGCTTTACACTAGGGATGTCAGAAGAGACAGGAGCATGGAGAAGTCAGCTGGGCATTGAGATGAGCACAAGAGGAAAGCTGGAGAGGGCTCTTAAATAGGAATCCTCAGAGATCCAGAGCCAGCTTGCTCTTGAGACAAAGGCAGTCCTGAGTCCTGATTATGCTAAATTGCTTCAGGCATCTTTGCAGAGTTAGCTGCACAAATAGATTGAAGATGCTTGTATTAGAGAATATAGATACTCAAATGAAATATATTTCCTATTCTGCTTATTGTGTTGGTCCATTCCACCACTATTGACAACTCTCTGAAATGCTGAGTTGCTACATGTAATTGGTAGCTCAGAGTACAGAAGGGACAAGATATATAAAACCTTGGTTCAAAAGTCAGTGAAATATTTAATAAGCATCTACTACTTCAACATATTTGACTTGGAGAAGGAAGGATATGAGGTTCAATTAGTTTAATTTTTTAATTGAATAAGCATGTACTAAATACTCAGTATGCGCTGTGCATTATGTTAGGAGATAGATCAAATAGTAAAACAGCTCCAGCCCCAGAGAAGCTTTAACTTTTACATCTTCTCTAATTCCCCTATTAGAGACAAAATGGGCAAAGTTTAAAATTCACCCATATTCACCTAAAGCTCAGCATAAATGTCCTATCCCTTTCTGAATCCATCAACCTCTCAGACTCCAGACTCTCCCTTGGGTAAGAAGCTAAAGCAGAAAAGTGTACCTCTTAGTATTCCTGTGGCTACCTGCTAACACTATTAAGCCTTTTATCAAGGTTTCCTTCCCAGGCCTGTATCTATCTTTATAATCAAATGAAGGATGGGGTTCAGTGGAACTCTACTGGTTCTTCCCTTTAGAATCTCCTCCCTGGGAGGTACTGTCTTATATCCTTCTACCTCTATTTTTATATAGACATACCTATTCACTGTTTTCAGCATGTGTCTTAGTTACTTTTCTCATTACTGAGACAAAATATCCAACACCCAGAAGTTAGATGAAAGGTGTATTTTGGCTCACATTTTGTAGAGGTTTCAGTTCATAGTTGGCTGGATACCAAAGAGGGTGGTATGGCAGAGGGGCATGATAGAGGAGGAGAAACAGTCCATGGCAGCACAAGCAGGAGGTGGTGAAGCAGTGAGCAGCAGCAGCCTGCCTTTCTTCTGTCCCTTTATTTTCCATCCAGACTACCTATTGATTGGTGCTACCTACATCCAGGTTTAGGCTTCAACTATCTGCACCCAGAACTATGCTAAACCCATTTAGTTATCACATACCCTTAATTCTAGTATCATAACCTTAATCCAGAATCACACCCATGCTCCAGCTACCTCCCAAAAGCCCCACCTATGAGCACATGAGGCTTTTTCAGGGTACATCTAGACACAAACCATAACAGTATGGAAGATGCTTTACAGAAAAGAAAGTCTTCTGAGTCAAAATTTGTCTTCTAAACATTTAGAACATAGACTTGTTATTATGTCCCTACCTTGTAGTACAGAGGACACATTGCTTAGGCAATGATTTTGCTGACAGCTGCTTGAAGACCCATAGGAGAGAGGAGAGAATGACAGCTTCCAAGAGCAATTTGCTAGCATTCTTCCAAATAGGAAGCAAAAAATAAAGTGTCTTATTGATCATAAGAACTACAGTATTAATGTCTGAGTCTGGTTAGGGCTAATTGATCAGCAGTTATCCCATAACTGATCATTTTGTTTTCTCTTATTTTCTCTCTATCTCAAACCTCAAAGAACTCTAATGGAGAAAGGATGCCTCATAATATAAATGTAAGCTACCATCAGCCATGAGTATCTAGGACCATAAAAATACCTTGAAAATTGTAAAGTAGTACCAACATGTTAACATGATTATTAAATTCATAAATGAGGCACCCTTGTTGTTTTGCTACCATTGGTTCACCATGAACTGCTGCCACTGTGCCACCCTGCATTGGAGCCAGCCTATTATGGACTGAACTGAAGCCTCTGGGAACTTGTTTGAACATGGACTTGCTGATGCTGTCTCTTGGCATAGTCCTTAACAGTTTGCATATAGTTTTAACAGACCAGCATCAGAATGCTTCCCATCGTGATGAGCGCAACAGTCTGCATGTATTTCAGCAACATAATCCTCAGATATTCTGCCATTGAATGTTTACCTTGCCAGTTTCCCACCTGCATGGGTATTTAGGGGACTTGAGATCTATCACATCTGATCTTCAACAAAGGGGCCAAAAACACATGCTGGAGAAAAGATAACCTCTTTAACAAATGGTCCTGGGAAAACTGGTTTTCCACACACAGAAAAATAAATATAGACTCATATCTTTCATCTTGTACTAAAATCAAATCAAAATGAATCAAAGGCCTAGATATAAAAGCATAAACACCAAATCTTCTGGAACATAAAATAGGCAAGACTCTTGAAGACCTAGCTATAGGGAAGGACAGAACAGAACCCCAACTTCACAAGAAATAACACCAAAAATCCATAAATGGGATTGTATCAAATTTAAAAACTTCTGCCCAGTAAAGGAAAACCAACAGAGTGAAAAGACATCCTACAGAGTGGAGGAAAAAAACCCCACTTTTGTCAGCCACTTTTTGGACAGAGAACTAATATCTACAATATATAAAGAACTCAAAAAATTAGACCTCCCAAAAATAAAGAACTACTAAAAATGGGCAATTGTTTCAGTGGCACAGGCACCGTGCTTTGTAAGCACAAGGTCCTGAGTTCAATCTCTGCTACCAAAAAAAAAAAAAAATGGACATTTGAAATGAGTAGACACTTGTCAAAAGAAGTGCAAATGACTCATAGGTACATGAAAAAAAAGGCCAGAAAAAAAAATGTTCAGTAATTTTAGCCATTGGAGAGATGCAAATCAAAACAACATTGAGATTCTATCTTACTTCAGAAAAAATGGCTATCATCAAGAACTAAAAAAACACAAATGCTGGAGAAATTGTAGGGGAAAAGGAACCCTTCTACATTGTTGGTGGGAAAGTAAACTAGTACAGCCTTTATGGAAATCAATGTAGAGATTCCTCAAAAACTAAAAATAGACATTCTATATGACCCTACTATACCTGTTCTCACAATATTTCTGAAAGAGTTAAAGATATCATATTATAGTGTACATGTATATTCATGTTTATAACCACACAACTCATAATAGCTAAATGTCAGAAGTAGCCCATCAACAGATGATTAGATTTTAGAAAATGTGGTCTATGTACACAGTGGAATACTACTCAGCCATAAAGAATATAATTTTGAGTCACATGTAGAAATGTGAACAAACATCAGATACCAAGGGTTAAATACTGCATAGTTTCACTTATATGAGGAAACTGAAGGTATCAACAATTTAATGAGCAAAATAGAAGATAGAAGATAGGAAATAGGGAGTTAAACTTTGTAGAAATGGGAAAAGGAGTCTGATGATAGGGAGAGATGGGGTAGGAGGGGAAGTGGAAGTAAAAAGGATCAAGATGCTATATGTACATGTACCAATTCCCCACAATGGATTTATTTATTATGTACTGCAAATATATAATAGTAAAACATTTTAAAATAATGTGAAGGCCAAAGGGAATAAGTTGAAGGCATAGCTGCTATTCATTTCTTATAAACTTCTTGAACTGGTCCATCTCCGATAGGTGTATGTTTTGTTTAGTGACACTTACTTATCTGGACTTGTGTTCATATGCTTGTATCCATGCACATTAAAGATTTTTGTCTGAAAAAAATTCATAAATGAGGCAAGGGAATGAGAATGAATGTTTACCCTGCACAAGAGAGACATATAACCACTTCAGAGCTATAGCAGGACAAACTCAGATATTTAATTCCAAATAACAGAACACAGAGGAAAGATATAGCATCATCCCTTCAATTTTTTAAAATAACAATAACTAAAATGCAAGCTCTATGTGTCATCATTATCAAGGTCAAAATGGCTGAAGTTCTGGCTTCTAGGGAGTAATTTTGAGTCATTCTTTTATTTCCAGGACAAAAATACTTGACAATTCTCTCTGGGGTAGTCTCCATCCCTTATGCTAGATGGTTTTAAACCCAATTAAAATGAAGGTTTGTCAGAGAAAGTTTAACTCCTTTACCTACTAGCAGTAAATTATTCTGAGTGTAAAAGGAGGGCCTGACAGGGAAGATTAATAGAGGGGTAAGGAATGAAATTATGCCAAAAGTGTCAGTGTTAACACCCTGCCACTGTCAAGGGCCAAGGAGAATGGCAGAGGTGTGGCCCTTCCTCTTGGTCATTTGTCCTTAGACCTGTGCAGGGCATACATGTGTAGGGAAATACGTTCAAGAATATATAAGGACATGTCTGACTTAAATGGCTGAACAGAAATTTTATTAAGAGAAAAATGTTAGGACTTTAAAAAGCACAAGTGTACATAGAGGACAGAACAATTGGGCCTAAAAAGAATCTTCCCTTAAGGAATATGAGCCTAGAAACCGGACACCTGATACTTTGTATTTTCATGGCATTTTCTTGAGAATGGGAGTAGGTAATGAATATTTGAGGAAATGAGAAAATGTGGTCAATGAGTGTTAACATGTGTATAAATTCCTGGTCCCTTAATTTTTTCTTGTAGAAGCTGTTTTCTTATTAGTCAATGAACTTGCACAGTTCCATGTGTCATATGTTTTGAAAGCTTCTTAATTGGCTCCTATCCATCTTTAATGTTTATAATCTGGAGGATGTTTCTGCAAACTCTGTGTTGGAGACGGCCAGCTGCCTTGGAGATCTCTCTGTCCTAGTGCAGAGCTGTTAGTAGAAGTAGCTGCCTCATTAGAGGCTACAGGTCAGCAGCCCACACCTCACATCTAGATAAGGATGAACATGCAGGAAGAAGCATTGATATTCATCAGTATTAGCCTGGGCCATTGGAAACCCCACCTATACAATTCTCCCTTCTCTTCCTTGGTCCCAGCTATGTGTTGTTTCCCAGGCTAACACTGGATTGAAGACAGTCTGGATCCCTCTTGGTCTGTCCTCCAGCTGTGGATTGGACTTCTTAGGAACAACAAATAGATTTCCCAAGTCATTTGAGATGCATATAGTAATGACATTGTATCTTTTCTTATATAATCCAGTATCCTCTTGGTACACAATGGAATCCATTTGTATTTCTTTTTTTGTTTGGGTGTGTTGTCCCCAAAGAGCAAATGTGTCTGCTTAGAAACCTCTACATAGCTCCAAGCCATTGTTCCTACCCAGTTTCAAGTTTGTTACATGAGACTGCTCTTGTAAGGAAGATAATCCTTATAAACTTGGCAATCATGTGATAAAACCTGGTCATCCTCAGAAGAGAAGTGGAGATTCAATTTCAAGAAGAGTCTAATTGTACTGAGCTCATTTACAGAAAATGGTGGTAGTTGTACAATTTTAATGGGATTCTTAAGGAAATGTACTAACAAAGCAAGGAGATTTTTCTTCTTTTTGACATTCTTTCTTCCCTTAAGCTTTGGAGAAATGAAAAAATAAGGGCCTACTTGGGTGTCCTTGTTCTCTAAATACTCCATTATGAAAACTATGGGATACAGCTGTGGTAACAAAAGCCATGGCTAAGAAGAAAAGGTTTTGATACTCAAGCTTCTATGGCAAAATAACAAAAACAAGAACAAAACCTACTAACAACAGATAGTTCTGTCTGCCCCGATCTGTTTTCCAATCACGAATCTTAAGATGTATTTAATGGAAGATATCAAAATAATTAACAGCATAGAGAATCAATGACTATGTTCAGTCAAGTAGAATCAACTTAAAATGAGAGAAGGCAAAAATGCCCAAGCCAAGAAGAAATTGAGTAAGTCACTGCTGTGGTTCTATTTTTGCAGGATAATTAAACTGATTTAAGGAAATGATGGGATTAAGATACAGAAATCAGGATGTCGTCCAACCCACCAGTTTTTCAAAAGCAAATCTTCAGATCTGTGCTGGTCCAAGATAATGTTTTTACAGTTAATGGCCAGACGAGGTAAATTAGGAAAATGAGCGAGTCCTTTAATGAAGTATTCAACCTAAATTATTGTTTTCTGTCCTGTGTGCTTCTTCATTTTTATGCTCACATATTCTTCCTTTAAAGGAATTTATTCATAATAATTTTTACTGATAGCTGATTTTTAAAAAATACTTTTAACCCAAAAGGTAAAATAATCCTTTTTTCCTTCATTAAAAAAAATTGTATAGCCATTATAATTCACTCTAGAAGTCATTCTAATTCTTTCCCTGCATTAGAGAAGAACTGTAATTCAGACTCTAAAACAGAATCATATATCATACTTTTTTGGAAACAAAGGAAAAAAAATTTTTTTTGCTTTTTGAGACATGGTCTCACTATGTAGTTCTGTCTAGGCTTCGACTCACTCTGTAGCCCAAGCTGGCCTCGAACTCATGGTGATCCTCCTGCCTCAGACTCACAAGGGGTGGGATTACAGGCATGCACCACTATGCCTGGCACGGAGGGAATTTTATAATATTGCTGGATGTACTTGTCTGTGGTAAAGACATCTCAGTGTTAGGAATGCTTCCTTTCCTCTAATAACCATCTTTCAACAAGGTTAAATCAAATTTCAGAAGTTTGTTTTTTTTTTTATCTGCCTAGTGCCACAGAAATGTAGAGCTGGATAGGACCCTTTAAATACCTAGTCGAATTACTTTTCTGTAGAGATGGAAGTGGAGGCCCACAACAGTGAAGTGGCTGAATCTCTGTTCTCTGATAGGCTTGGTGTACAAATACTTCCTCTTCACAGGCAACACCACCCCATCCAATATACCATATGAGCTAATTAATTAAATAACAGATCCCACTGGCCATGTGAAACCCTTTTAAATGGTGGCAAGTGTTGGTTTAATCTGAGTTTTACATGGATGGTGTCTATATTATAAAAATGATACTGCTTAGTAGAAGGTCCATGTTATTTCAACAGTAAATTAACTGTGTACTTTTCTACAATATCTAGGTAGAGAAAGCTTTCTGTGGGGAAACGTTTGCCCACAGTGGCAATGAGATGTCGGGGAAGGGTGCTGTGATCTTGATAGATGCCTATCATTGTGTTGCAAAGATGGGAAGAAATCCAAGGGAAAATAGGTTAAAATAGATTCATTTTGTCAAACAGAAATTTTTACCTATACATGATAGACAAATGAAAGCAAAAGATGAAGAAAATGTGTGTTCATTTTTTCTTAAACGAACTGAACTCTTTCACCTTCCATATTATGATAGAATTCCAAACTTTTACAGGAAATTGAGTTTCTCTACAGTGTGATCCAACTTGGACTGTCTGGCAGTTTTGGGGATTCAATACATAAAAATTGTTGCCTAAGATATCCTTCAACTAAAACTTTATTTCTTTACACCTGTGTCTGTAGCAACACTACAATCACAGAGATATTAACCTAAATAATGAGACAAGTATGGTGATGATTACACGGAGAATCACATATGAAACTGCTGCTGCAGCTTTTGCCTCAGCTCCTCGAAACCCAAGAGAAAGCAGCTCCTCCTCTTTGCCTGCTCTCTGGGGAGGGCAGGTTTGCCTGGAGAGAGAACAGAGTGCACCCATGCTGTGTTTGCCTACTTGGAAAATAAGCGCATGGCTTCTAATAAAGTTACAGTTTGCACTTCTGACACTCATAAAACGTGCCTCCGTAAAGCACCCTTTGGCGTGAAGCAAGGAAGTGAAAAAATGTTTAACATCACTGGTCATTGGAGAGATGCAAATGAAAACAACACTGAGATTCCACTTCACTCCAGAAAGAATGGCTGCTATCATGAAATCAACCAATGACAAATGCTGGCGGGTCTGTGGGAAAGAGGAACCCTGCTCCACTGCTGGTGGGAGTGTAGACTGGTGCAATCACTGTGCAAATCAATATGGAGATACCTCGAAGAACTAGAACTAGAGGTCCCATTTGATCCAGCTATTCCCCTGCTGGTTATCTTCCCCAAAGAATTAAAAGAATCATACCACAGTGATATATGTGCACCTATGTTTATAGTGGCACAGTTTGTAATAGCTAAAGCTTGGAAACAGCCCAAGTGCCCATCAACTGGAGACTGGATAAAGAAGCTGTGGTTTTTTAAATAAAATGGAGTACTACTCATCCATAAAAAATGAGAAATTAGAGACATTTATAGCTAAGTGGATGCACATTGAGGCGATACTCTTAAGTGAAATAAATAGGACACATGTGTAAATGCTGAATAGTTTCTCTAGTGTGAGAAATTGAAAGTGTAAATAAGGACTAAAAGATATAATGGATAATGTGAAATAGGCAGAAAAGAGGCAAAGGGGAGGGGGAAGTGGGAGGAGTAGGGGAAAGGAAAGAAGGGAATGGAATTAATATGAGAAAAAGAAAAAATGGAAACAAAGTCTTTGTAGATAGGGAGGTGTAGAGGGGTTGAAGGGAGAGCAGGGGAATGGGGAAAAAAATAAGAACCAAGATGAATTATGTAAAGGTGCAAATTTCCAATGATGAAGGTCATTATTTTGTATATCTTAAATGTACCAATAAAATTAATTTTAAAAAAAGAAGTGAAACCTTCACCATGCTACCATCTATGTATACAAATGTGTACAAATGTACAACAACCATCTGTGTACACTTGTTCCTGTAACTTGCCCACAGGTTTCTCTGTTTAACCAAGTAGGCCTTTGTCTTTTGACCCTATGAAAATATACCTGCAGACTGAGGAGTGTCCAGGAGCACTTGCCACCTTGGCCTGTCCTCTCTCACCCCAGGCATTTTGACTTCCTGGCTACCACGTCTCCCGTTGTGTCCAGCAGGTGCCCCTCATGGTGGCCCTTCCTCTGGCCTATCCCTGCCATAAACAGCACTTCCTACTGCTTGATATTTAACTCATTCCTGCCTGTCTGACCTGCTAGATTCAAAATTTCTAGTCTCATCTGTAACTGCTTACTCTTCCAACTCAATCTCTTATTGGAGATGAAATTTTTCTCTTGTCTCCCATAATTGTCTTCAATTTTCTTCTTTAATCAACTGTTATATTCTTAAGGAAACAAGTTCTATTCTTTTTTGGAAGGGAGGTTCTCTCTTTTATTCCTTTATATTAAACAAAAGTAGTTTGGATGAATAAATATGTGCATTATTATTCTAAGCAAAATTTTGTTCACAGTTGGGTATATAATTGATGTGCATTTCTCTGTGAAATCTTAACTAAGATTTAAACGGAAGCT
This sequence comes from Heterocephalus glaber, assembly GCF_000247695.1. Next base: position 4,353,557 of record NW_004624823.1, on the reverse strand, counting down.
GTATGCAAGTAAAATTACATGGAAAATTAAAAAAAAATAGGAGTCTACAGCTTTGGCACTGTGTGTTTTGTTTTGGAAATGAAAATATCTGCTTTCAGCTGAGTCATTCACTAACCTAGGTAAAAATATAGAGAGATTTTTGTTTTGTTTTGTTTTGACTTCTATCAACCAATTTTTATTTTGTGGAAAATACATTTTGACATCATAGGGGGAGGATCAGCATTGTTTCCAGTTCTAGTTTAACCTCCACATTCCCATATTATGACCCACTAACTATGATTGGTAAATAGTAAATTCTAGGGAGTTTTAAGTACATGTTTTCCCTAGCAAAAGCCATTATATTTAAGGGCAAAAATATCCCGGTTGCTAAAATTAACTCATTAGGAAGTAAATATTATTTAGACACATAAACTGTCTCTTAACGTGTGGACTACAGCATCTGTTATAATATTTTCATGTTTCTGTTTAAAATTGTCTGCTTGGAAGCTATTAGTTCGTGGTGTCGATCTCACAGGGCTATTCAGTGAATTGAGGCACGGAGTCTTGGTTCTAATGTACACACTCTTTGGCCTTTGTAATCAACCTGCATGCCTGGTATCAGTAAGTAGGCTGAGGGAATTCTGTTACTACTCTGAAATGTTTCAAAGAGAAGGACTGCATGTACACCTGTGTCAGTGTAATCTAGCTGGCTTTACTTGTGGTTCCAGATGGCTGGCTACAAGCTATAGGATGACAAGCTCCTCCAAAACCCTTCTCTGTCATTTTCTCCTGTCTGTATTATTCCTGAAAAATGGTAACAGGAGGAAATCAGTCAGGAATGCAGTCCTGGTGGCTAAAGCCTCAAACTCTAGAGCTGGAGTACTGAGTGTAAAGTTCAGCATTAGTCCCTCCGATTATGTGACTCATTATTTACCTAAAGTCCTATGCTTCTATTTTCTCTCTATATAACAAAGCAAATAAAATAAAGGACCTGATCATTGCTATGGCATTAAATGTATCAATATGTACAAAGTATTTGCCTATTATAGCTATCATTGTGGAGCATTTTTCTGGAGATGAAATAAACACTGAGCTAGATTCAGAAAACGATAACTATATTGTTTTGTTAGCAAGTTCCACGGGTATAGGAACTTTGAAAGAAAGGGTACAAAACATAAACTGCTTTTTTGGAGTTCCACTAAAACTTCACAGTTTTAAAGAGCATATCCTCTGATTTTTGTTTGAATGTTTTATATTTTTGCAGTGCTGGGGCTAGAACCCTGGGCCTTACACATGCTAGGCAAGTGCCCTACTGCTGAGCTATACCCTCAGACCAAGCAGAAATAATTTTACATTTTACAACCAAACAAAAGGATCCTGAAACATGTTATAATGGCAGCCTCTGGAAAATAACTTGTGATACAAAACACATGGCATTTGGAAGGAGCAATCCTGGTCTCCAAGTACACTAGTCCACAGCTACTACATCTGAGTTTTTAGTGCGAGAGTCATTGGCCTTTCTGGCTTTTTCTTGGCTTGCTCCAGCCCAATGATTACCAGGATGGTCATATCATCCCTGGGGAAATCTCTACATATTAAGTTTCTCTGGTAGTGAATTCTCATGTATATAAATGACAGAAATGCTAAGGACCATCATTAAGTACAATCTATGAAGTTACCTGTGGAATGTGAGTTGTTTTGCGATGTCTCACAACCCAAAATTGTGATTTAAACAATGGAATAGAATGAGGATCGAAAGGGATGTTAAATGCCTATCTCTCTATTGGCCATTAATTATGTGGCCTAACGTGTATTAGTTACTCAATGAATGAACAAAAATATGACCCAGCTTCTGATATGATCCATACGTTTCTCTAGTCTAAAGCTTGTATATTTCTAATAAGAAATTGAATAACCATCCCAAGATTTTTTTTTTACTTACTTTTTGTGCTGTGGACCTGTTTGATGAAACCTATGAGGATCTACTTAGAATAAGGGCTCATTTTTAATGACTTTATTGAGATATAATTCCAGTAGAATGAACTTTACATATTTACAGTGTTTAATATGAGTAGTTCTTACCTATACAAACACCCATGAATCACTACTGAAATCAAGATAAAAATATTTGATCACCACCTAGAAGATCCTTCATGCCTTTTTCATTGTATTCTTCCCTCTACTTCATTCCAAGGCTACCATTGATTTTTCTTGTCCCGAGATGATTTTATATTTTCTAGAAATTTTTATAAATGGGATCACCTATGTAAGATTTCTTTTTTCACTTTTAAATGTCAGCTAGATCACAATGATTGATACTGTTTTTCAGACCTGCCGTGTCCTTTCTAATTTTATTATTTAGCATGCAATCAATTGCTAAGAGGGGATGGTAAAATTTTCTGTTCTAATGGTGGACTTGTCTGTTTTCTTTCTTTAATTCTGTCAATTTTTGATTTGTGTATTTAAGGCCCTACTATCAGACATTTGTACATTTATAATTATTTCCCTTCTGTCATTATAGAAAGAACTGTATCTGCAGTAGTATTCCCTGTGTTGAAACTTATTCATCCTATGTTAAAATTATCACTCTAACCATCTGATGCTTACTGTTTACATGGCATACTTTTTCCAAACAATCACTCTCAGCATCATATCTCTATTTATATTTAAATGTCTCTGGCAGGAAACTTAAAGGAAGATCTTCCTGCATTAACCCCTCTGTTAATGTCTTCCTGCTATGTAGTAACTGATGTTGTTTGATTAAGATTCATTATTTTAGTATTTGTTTTCAGTTTTTCCTCCCCTGTATTTCATTCCCTTATATTTTCTTTTCTTGTTTTTTTTTTTTGATAATTTAAGTATTTTGTAGCATTTGCTTTATTTAGATGTTGTTTGTATTTCTTTTTGGTACCAGGGATCGAACTTGGGACCTTGTGCTTATGAGGCAGGCAACGGCAACACTGAGCTAAATCCCCTGCCCTGTATTTCTTTTTTGGTGTTTGTTTTAAGGATAAAAATATTCACATCTAATCTATTCCAGAATACATATAGTTGTCATGCTGCCCAATATAAATGTAGAGTTTTATGTTACATTGTCATATATATTTTTGTATATATTTATATAAGATTTATTATACATGTACAAATACATGTATATTGTTCTACCCAACTTTTTTTAAAAGTTTGCTTTCTATAATCATATTTTAAATAATTTAAGGGTTAATATACTCTGTTTACCCTTATCAATTTTTCTTAGTTTTTTTCTTCCTAAAGAAATAGGTCTCCTGAAATTTTTTCCCTTTAGTAGGTAGAACTTCTTCTGGCATATTTGTAGAGAAGATCTACTGGGAGCACATTTTCTTAGATTTTTAAAACCTGAGCAAGTCTTTATTCCACCTTTATTTCTGAAGGATACTTTCACCATATATAGTACTCTGGTTGGACTCTACTTCCAGCACTTTAAAGATTACCATTACCTACCTTCAGAACAGTGTTGTGGAGAAATACATGGGCACTGAAGTTATCATCACTATCCTATAATGGTCTTTTTTTTTCTTTACTTTCTTTAATTTTTGGTTTATATCATTTGACCATGATGCAAATTAGCATGATTTCATCTTTAAATTGATGTCTTTCCCCAAATTTGGAAAGCTGATGACCATAAGTTTGTCATGCTTTCTTCTCTGATTAAAACTCCAGTGATGGATGTATATGCAATTTCCTGAAAATGTTTTCTTTCCTTCCCCCAATTTGATTTCTCACTCTGCTCTTCAGATTGGATAATTTCCACCATTGTCTTCAGGCTCTTTCTTTCCCCTGAGATCTCTTTCTGCTAATGATCCCTTTCGGTGACTTTTTTCATTTTACATGTTAAATTTTTCAGTTCAAATTTTCCTTTGTTCTTTTAAATTTTTTTCGATTTCTTCTATGACTATCATTGCATTTATTTCAGTTTTTCTTACCACAGGAAACATACTAGCTGCATTAAGGCTTTAGTCTGATAATCCCCAAATTTTGGTCATTTCAGAGTTGGTCTTTGTTGATTGGTGCCTTGAAAATTGGTCACATTTTTCTGGTTCTCTCATATTGCAAATTTTAAAGTATATCCAGGACCTTGTACATATTGTGTTGTTTAGACTTTTGGTCCTCTAGAGAATGTTGAAATTTATGTTTTAAACTTGACCCTATCCATTTCTGACTGAAGCTTTTATCTCATTTGTGGCTGTGGACTACATTCAAATTTGAATTCCATTTTTAAAGTCTTCGCTAATGTTCGTGTCTGTCACACATATACATAGAATTTGAGACTCTCATTGGTCCAGACTTAGACATAAGAGCTCTCTTCTGGATCTTTTCCCTTTAGGGCTTGCTCCTAAGTTAATGTCTCCAGCCCAGAACCATCTTTTTTTTCCACTGGTTCTGCTAGGCAGAGAAGTTTATCTCTTGCAGCTTATCTGCTTGTACCAATAATACTGTGTCTCTCATTCAAAGGCAGATCTTCCCTAGGAAAGCCACATGTAAAGGAAAAATGGGAAACTTATTTGGACATGGCTTATTTCCCCAATAGTTGAGCCCCCTCAGTCATCCACCTATGAAATTGATTTTTTCCCAGGGTTTTTGACTGTAAGCAGTGGAATCTATGGACTTCTGTGAGCTTAGTCTTTACCGGGTTGAAACCAAAATTTCCAGATATAGATTAAGGATTTTTTCAGACCTAAATGGGTATATTTTATTATTCATTTTGAGTTAGAGATTTCACCAGGTCATTAATGAAATGTTAAGTTTAATCAGAACCCTGCCATAGTTTGTAGCTTTGTGATATATAATCAGGCTTCGACTATCTCTTTGATACTATGATTATAACTCCGACTTTTGAAAGTCATTGCCATTCTTTTTGCTGTCTTTATGAAATGAAGTCCCAAACTTGGGAAAACATCATTGAAACTCTGCATACGATTTTAATATAAGGTTTTTGAATGGTTACAACAAATACACAGAACTATAAACAAAATCATTTGTGTAAGATCCTCATCTGACCATGTATAGTGTCTTAATCTCCCCACTAAAGCAAGTCACTGTAGAATGACAGAATTGAGAGAGTCTTTCCAAGTCTCTCAGTTTCTTCTCATTATTGTATAAATGAAAGGCTGGAGATAATAACAATATAGTGACATTTATAAAGCCCTAGAGCTGATTAATGACACACTCTACCTCAGATATTCTGGGTAATTCTATTGGTCTAGTCCAGTTTTATTTCTCAACTTTAAAATTAGATATTCAGTCTTCAAAGCATTGTATACTCAAGTTAGGTAGTACAAAAGTACTTATATACTTAAAAATATTTACTTATATAGCCATAAGCCTTATTAATTGCAAAATTCTTTGAGTTCTTCCCAGGAATATTATAATCATTTCACTTAATCAAAACTAATGCTCTTAACTATGTTGTACTTAAAACTCCAATTTCCAGATGAAGAAACTGTTCAGAGTATATATATTAAATGTCTTGTTGAAAGTTGCAAAGCAAGTAAATTGGTTACAGTTGACCTCAAAACTTACAAATAAACTGAGTATTCTGATTCCAAAGTTTATAGTCTTTGGTATGATTGATATATAAGCATCAAATAAATATTTATTGAAGAAATGAATGTTACCCTCATCATTATAATAATCATCACTAATAAATGCTACAAAAGAGTTATTATGTGTCACCCATTGTTCTAAATACTTTAGGTGCATTTACTTTTTTAAATTGTCAGAACAAGCCTTCTCTTTCAAATAACAGATGTGGAAATTGAGGCATAAAGAAGTTGAATAACTTTCCCAAATTCGTGCAGTTAGTAAGTAGTAGATGTAGGGCAAAAACCCATGCAGCTCTGTAATCTGTGTTTCTAACCTGTGTACAAAGAAGAGCATATGTCAGTATTTTTTCAGTGAGGAAGTAGCCCTAAATATTGATTTTATTTAGCAACACATCATTAGACTCCATTTGACATTTGTTCTCACTTCATTATTTAGCTTTGCGATTCCAACATCCCCACAGTCACCCTCTACTTTCTTTGCTCCTGGTCCTCAAATGGAAGCAATAGACAAGGATTCAGTCTTACTTCCTGATCCTCCTCACTTAATCATGAATATTTTACTTAAAGCAAAAACCTTTTAAGTGAAAACAGGCCTATTTAGAAATACAGATTTAGCAAACATAACAAATGTTTTCAAAGAAAGCTCATGAAAACTTTTCAAAGAAAAAATACTCTACATTTTTTGCCATGATCAGTAAAATTCTCCATTTTCTTTACAGTTTACCCCCAAATACCTCCCTGCTGCCTACTTGAAGACTGATTCAGTCAAAGCTGTTCTCTCAATAGTTGGGTGCTCTACATTAGTGTAAATCACCTATATCTTCAGAATTGCCCTTTATATTTTTGTCATTGTAATAAAGTTTATTTCCTTTTTTTACCCAGATCAAGGAAGGACTTTTGAGGGCAAAGGAGCATGAGTTATTCCTTTTTGTATTCACTGTATTCTCACCCTCAAAGTGTTCAATAAAATCTCACTTAATGAGTGAACAAACGTCCTTAGTGGTGTTATCACAGGTATTGATAAATGCTGAACTGAAACAAACCCAGCTACAAACACTACACACAACACCTTATTTCCAGTTTCTTACTTTTTCCATAATTTTTTTTAAGTACAGACAATTCTACTTTTCTCTTTCTGACCCTTAATTTCTCTCCTCTGCACTTGAGATTTTTAAAATTTGTCTGAGAGGTAAAACGTATAAAGTCAATCTTGTATTCTTCGCTAATTGTCTCCTTCATTTGGCTTCTGCATTGTCAAATTTTTCTTCAAAATTATTTTCTTGAAGAACCATTTCCCATTACCAAAGTCTATTTTAAACAAAACCAAAACATGGCTATTGAACAGATGCTTAGTTTAAGGTGACGGGATCTAGAACAAATTTTGGGAAAGCAACACCTTGATCAGAACACTTAAAGCTGAAATATCTTTCAGTAACTGCAACTCAGAAACACAATTTGGCAAGTGAAAACAGATTTGTTTATTGTGATGTCTGTAGAGGTTAGAAAATATTAATAGGCAGGAATAACACATGAATTAATATCTTCCTTAAAATTGAAGATGCTTTCCTTAGCCTCAAGTAGAAAAAATAGAGAGAGACTTAGATTTTAAAAACTTCTCTCCTCATTATAGCAGAAAAATATTTTACAGGTTTAGTTTATATTTGCTAAGGTACAAGATATATCCAAGGTTTGAATTTTGTGTTACTCTTCTGAGAAACTGTTCAGTAACACATGTGTGAGTTAGAGATGGGAAGGATTTTAAATGAAGCCCTCTGGGCTCTGTTCTCTGCAACGGTTTCAGCTCAGCTCTGCGCATCCTTCTTAAACTCCTGTTGGACTTTGTGGATGCTTGGATGAGAAAGTAAGTTCCTAACAAGGCTGTGACCCTCTGTGGTGGGCTGCGCGAGACAATAAAATGGGTAGGTCCCCAGCTGTGTGCATGCCCACTAGTGAACCTCAAAACTAGGGCCACTGACGGGAGAAAAAGACTAGATTTTATACAGTTTAGAAGAGAAAGCAGGAAGCACAAGGTGAAGAGTAGGGAAAGGGGAAAATGTGGAATAAAACATACAGGTGTGGGCAGGATGGATGCCAGCGCCATGCTGGTTTCTTAAATAGAAAAAAAGGGAAAGCAATGGCAATGGAAGATTCTTAATGATCTGAATATGGCCACACATGCCTAAGGCTAGGCCCTACAGGCCAAGAATGAGCTTTTAGGCTTGCCCAGTCATTTATTTGGCTCTGCAGCCTGGAGCCCAAAGGTGCTGTTCATTAGGAAGCAAGTAGTTTACCTAAGGGTTGTTTGTGTTGGTCTTTTTTCCCCAGAATGAATTGTTCAGTAGCATGGGAGAGAAGTTTACCCCACTCTTAGATAAATAGTTTAAAATAAAACTTGTTGACTGGGGTTGGGGTGTGGAAAGGGAAAGGGGTGTTCAGTAGAGGATGCTGAACACCTTACATGATGGTTGAAGAACAGAGAAACCTGTGCAACACAAATAGCCCAAATCATGGCATGACTAACCCGGTTTTATCATCATAATGGCAAATGAGCTTGTTCCTATGCATGATCTAGTTACTTGGGTTAACTTGATGGTGTAATTGGATCAATGAAGTGGTAAGCAACTGCGAATGCAAGCTATAAGCTCGAAGTCCCATTGCAGAGTCACTGAAGCTAATCACCGTTCTCAAGGAGCCTAGTGATTTTCCAACCCTGTGGAAACACCTACAGTGAATGATGGGATGGGAAGTCCTGAGATGTGGAATGCCAAAAGGGTGGGACAGATGTAGCAGCTCTGTGGGGACTTCCTGGAGGAACTTCTTCCTTGTTCTGCATGATGTAACAGTGTAAAGATATGTTGATTTTTGCTGAGGAATTTGGGTTTAATAACATTTAAAAGTTGTGGTTTCCTTTCTTTTGTGGAGCCAGTCAGTAATGGCATAAAAAATATTACCATGTTTCTTTTTTCCTATTATTACAGAAATTCTCCAGAACATAATTTGGACAGTTGAAGGTATAATGTAGTCTAGGTCTGTAATAGAATAATTTACAAAATAAAATGAAAATAAACAATAGCTAAATAAAATAACTAAAAATTAACTTTTTTTCCAGATGGAGATTTTTATAGTCTCAAATGAAGTTGAAAGGTTTCTATCACTGACTAGTGACAGAAAGCCTCAGAACCAAATGCTGCTGGTGACATAGGCAATGCAAATTTAATAGATAAACGCTCTTGCAAAGGGTTGAACCAATTGACTGCTGCAAATCAGAAAACTTTGTCCTGAAGGTTCCTTTTAATTGAGGTTAACTACTATGTTCCCTTAATTACTGTGTTTTCCCCTACTGCTTCTAGCAAATATCCATTGGCCCTAACTCTGGCAATATCCATAAATGTTGTAAAATTACCAGTGACTGAAAGAGAGAGCCACACATTAAGATAGCCCCTTAAGGACTGGATTAGTTCTTGTGAGGGTCCACTGCTAATGATTTCTCAGCAAACTGAGCTGTGAAAATTTAAGTAGAACACATTTTGTTTACAACATGTTAGTTAGAAATGAAATCTACAGATGCTTTCAGAGCCCAATACATTACAGATTAATAACCTGTAAATTATTTATACATGTACATTGTTTTTCTCCCCCTCATTAGTAATTCTTCCTTTTCTTTCAAAAAAAAGAGGCTGTCTTCTCACCAAATCACCCAGGAGTCAGAATCTCAAATCTTTCAGCTGTTTGTAATCATCAGTTTTTCGAGTCTCTAGACCGGGGGTGGGGGTGGGGGGGCAACATAAAAAGTCTCCTCATCCACCAGGTACATTAGCACATTTTTTTAGGAACATCTTCTGTTTCTGGTTTTTACGTTAATGCATTCCCAGTGTCTTGTGTCAAGGGAAAAATACTGCCTCTTTCTGTCCTAGATCTGTATGAATCTTCTCCAATGAACAATATAGCTATTATCACTTTTAGAAAATGTAAAATTTTGTGAATATACCATAGTGAATTTTGTTGTGTCAGTTTAACCATCCTCTGTCTGTTTTCCTTGGCTTAAAACAAACCAAATGACTAGCACCAAGCTCAGCAATGAGAATTGTCTACCTACAGACTCAGACTAAAGAAATGGAAAATGATGTGCATTTCTGGCAAATCAAATAATTGCCACTTGCTTCACAAGTTCCAATGCCTTCTAATTTCATAAAGGAATGAGCTGTAAATTAACAAAATTTGGTTTAATATTTAACCTTAATATTATTTCCAGCCACAGACTGCCCAGGCTATGTCCTGCCTTCCTGATATTGACAGTGTGTACCTTTCACTGGGGACTCTCATTGTAAGAGACAATATTTGGATCATTTGAAGATATTGCATTGCAGACTGGAGATTCAAATTGATTTCTTTCTCACCAAAGGCATTTTCTTGGAACACTTCATGTTGTCTCTGGATACCTGCCATTTATCGATTTCATACCATGCCTTCCAAAAACTGACAGGTCAGTTGTGAATTAATAAGGAATGTTCAAAGGAAGTATACTATTGAGCAAACAACGAGTCTTCATCCATATGTATCATTTTAATACTTACCAACATAAAAGATGGAATCAGCAGATAACACTCATGCATTTTAATGTAGTAAAACATGGTAAAAACAGTTATGTGAATGGTATTAAAATTTTCACATACTTATAAATCAATATTAAAAATTATAAATTGTCTTGCCATTATTGCTTATGATATATATTTTATAAACTCCTTTCTGACTTTTTAAAAAGTATTTTATTGACATATAATATACATTTATAAGATGCAGTGTGATAAGTAGAAACATGCATACAAGGTATAATATTCAAATTACGATAATTAACATTTCCATCTTCTCAAATATTTATCATTTCTTTGTATTGAGAATCTTCAAACTCCGCTCTTAGTCAGAAAATGTATGAATTGTTGTGAACTGTATTAAAGATATGTTAACCAAGAAAAAAACCACTGTTAATTAAGTCTCTTCCCCAAACTTGCACTTTTTCTTCTTCTAAACAACCACTATCAAATATTTGTATATTCTTCCAGGTCAGTAGTACACAACAACATGTTCAGGAAGTGTATGGTTGTTTTATATAAATTATAACATATATTCAATAGGTTTCATGTTCTTTTCTTTCACTAAACATGCTTTTGAGATCTATAGTTGCAAAACTGTAGTTCTCACTCATTTTAACCAAGGTATAGTTCTACTGTACTTCATACTGCACTAATAGGTTTTCTGGGTGGACATATAAGGTGTAATGCACATCAGAAGTGCAACTCTCAGTTCTAGAACATTTTAAACTTAGCTATTGCCAAATTATTCACCGAAGTAGAGGTAACAATTTACTTTCTCAGCAGTAGTGACTGTTTATAACATAATCATCAACTTTCAACACTTTTATACTTAAAAACATTTTACCAAACTAGTAGTTATGAGATAAAATTTCCAAACATGTTTGAATTTGCATTTTCCTGGTACATTGTGAGATTGTGCATGGCCTTCAGACCGTGAAGTGCTTTTTGCATATATTTGACCATTTTCCTACATGGTTGCTTAGATTTTTTCACAGTTATATCTAATTACATAAATTTGGGTACGAATGCTTATTTTCACTCATTGTATTTATTTTTTTAGTTTTTACTTATTCATCTTTGTACATTGTGCCTTTTATGTGAAGGATTTTTTATTTTAATACAGTCCTAACTTTTTATTTCATTCCAGAGGTGTGCTTCTAGCAGAGAAATACTTTCCCATCAGAGTTCATAAAGAAATTCTATTAAATATTGCTCCAATGACAGTAAATCATTTTACATTTTGTTTTTAATCCCCTAAAATTAATTTGGAGATGTAATATGAAGTAAGAACTTAATTTATTTTTTTCCATAAAGAAAACTACTCAGCTCAACACCATTACCAGTGTGTAATGCCATGGATGCTGATTGCCAAATTCCCAAACATGCATGCTTTTCTCATAGAATTTTAATTCTGTTGCATTAAATCTTTTATCTATTCCTGTGTTAATACAAACTTCTTTAATTACTGTAGTTTTATAGCAATTCTTTCTCTCTGGTAGAGTAAATTCCACAACTTTGTTTATTGTTTTAAATTGTCTTGGCTGCTGATGTATATTTTTAGCACAAATTTTAATAATGATTTTCTTAGTGCCATCAAAAAATGTGTCTGATAATTTTATGGACTATGTAAACATGTAGCATAAGATGGGAGAGGAAAGATATCTTCTGATGCTACATATCCATAACCACAAATATGTGTATACACGCACATATATATTATATATATATACATATATACATATAAAGTGTCCTCTATGAACCTTCAATTACAGTTTATATATTATTTGCCCATATTTTGTTTGGTTCTTTCCTAGGTAGCTTATAATCTGTGTCAATATTGTTCAATTGTACATTTTCACATTATTGAATAAAATCTATCCTTACCAAAGTATAAATTTATATGTTTTTGATGTTTTAGTGCAGACTGTTCAAGAATAGAATTGTGAACTAATCTCATTATGATCAAAAGGACAAAAATCTAAATAAATATTAGAAAATCAAATTCAACAATTTATAAAGAATATATTATA
>NW_004624823.1:4195713-4322126 GCF_000247695.1 Heterocephalus glaber | reverse complement strand
CATTAATCCCATTCCCTTGTAAATAGGGAAGGGTGGAGGGGGTGAAGGGAGGGCTAGGAATGGGGAAAAAATAAGAACCAAGATGCATTTTGTAAAGGTACAATTCCCAATGAGAAATGTAATTGTGTTTTATACTTACAATGTACCAATAAAAGAATTTAACAAACAACAACAACAAAAAGTCCTTGGTTGAAATCATATTAATTAAAATAAATCAGACCTGCAAATTTAAACATCACATAGTTTTTCTTATATAAGAAACCTTGAATATATATAAAGAGCAAAATGAAAGATAGATAATAGAAAGATGGGTATTGAGGAGAGGGACAGAAGGGAAAGGAGATGAAAAAAGGAATGAAGACATATTATGTACATGTACCAATGCCACACAAAGAATGTAAACATTATGTAATGCAAACATGGACTAAGAATTTTTTTTTAAATCCGCCTTCTTAAAATCCACTTATTTCTATGTCATTAGCATATTGGAGGCTAGTCGGGGTTTCCTGATACACTTGTCAAATACTTTCTTATAAGATATGATGATGGTCCCTTTGCTCTCCCTCCATCTTAAAGTTTTTCCTGCTTTCAAGCCCACCTCTGGGTTGGTTTTGGCCCTGTTCCCTCCCTGAGGCCTGAATCAAATATGAAGTTTGTTTCCTTCTATATTTATACAGCAATTGATGTCTATACAACCTAAATGCTTATAACAGTAGAATGCAATTGGTTTTCCTCTCAGCATAATGCACTAGTGACTGAGTATCTTTAAGTGGATGCCTAATATGTAAAACAGGGAAGAGCATGCAGGCCTTCCTGTTAGAATCCATTAGGCCAGACTTAGAAACTCCTCTGTGTCTGAGCAGTTGAGAACCTCATCAAACTCCTGTGATTACACAGAGTAATTTGAAAACCACTAGGGAAGAAGTTGCAACCCTCAATTTCTACAGGGGTAAGGCAAACAATATAAAGGAGGGAAATGAGCCCATGAGAACTGGGCTGTGGACAGATCACGCTCAGTCTAACCAGATTGCTACACTGAATTCTCATCTACTGATGTCAGGAAGAAATGAAAAGCCAATCTTTCCAAATCATATCGTCCCTCCAGAGCAGCCAGACTTCCAGCTTCTCTTTAATGTAATTCTTTCAACTTCTGAATGTTGGTGATAAAATTATATGTATTCTTTATGAAACAATGGATAGGGCAAATAAAGCACATCTGGTGGCCCAATCTGGGCTGCACACTGCGAGATAATGACCTTCTCATCCTTGAACAGAGACTTGAGGAAAGAAAAGGTCATGTGTGTTGTATTTATTACTTTATCTTCTGGGCCAAGCTCAATTCCTGGTGTAAAGCAGGTGTCCAAAATTGTAGAATGAAAGAACAAATGGTGAATGGATAAAGAGACTGCTATCGTAATGTTTACAATACAGTCATTGTTTCCTGCATTAAATGAAGGTGGTATGGTGTGACAGGAACAGCACTGGTGCTGAAGGGAGAAGATATGGGTCATATTCTGAACCTGCCCAACACAGTATCATCTATGGTGATCTATATAGTTCACTCTTGTTACTTCAATCTTTGTTTCCTCATCTACAAAATGCTGAGAATGGATTATAGTGTTGATTTTTAAAATGTTGTTTCAAGTAGTCATTAGGACTTTAGAGAGATGGTTTAAGTGACTTCTGAAAAGATGTGGTGGGTGACTGATACAGGAAGAGTCTTCAGGTCTTAGGGATCCAGAGTAAGATTTATTAGATTTGTGATAAATGATAGCAGTCTGTCATAAACATAACTGTCTCTTCCCATAATCCTGCTGAAATGACAAGGAAGAGATTTTTTTAAAATATAAAACCTCATGGGCCAAGAGAACAAAGAGCAATACAAAAGCATAAAGATATTAGAAACTGGAGAACTATCATACCCAAGAATATTTAATTCTAAATCAGCCTGCTACTTTTACAAATCTTGTAGGATTCTTTGACTTTTCAGGCTACATCCATGTATAACCTTTGAAATTTATTTTGAAAGGGTACGTTTGAACAGAAATTTCTAATGATGAAACCACTTATAAACCCCTGGACTGGTTGGAAGTCTCCAGGTATTACTATTCCATGACTATCCTCTATATGAAAGCTGGTTTGTAGAGTGTTGTGGGTATTATATGTCTCCAAGTCTAACAAACCATGCTAGGTGGACACCCAGCTGTGAATCCATAAATGATTTCTGTCAAGACCACATTTCTCTGGTGTTTTTATTCACAAAAGTCACAAGTAGAATCTGGGAAACAGTTTTTCTGGTGAGGAATTCTATGAAATTCCATGCTCTTTAAATCCGTTGTCAAATCTGCCATTCCTGAAACATCTGCAGGAATCTAGAACTCCAGTTATTTGTTATTTGTGATTCATTAATTGGCATTTGAGAGGCAAGAAAAGTAAGGTCAAAGAATCATTTCTGATGAGATCAGCAATAGCAAAATTTAGGCAGTCTCACTTCAGAAAATATGTAAGTGGGGCTCACTCGTGAATGTGTTTCAGATTCTTTACACAGCTTCAAATCTAATGGACAGATCTGGGTTTCCGTGAGATGGCTTTTCAGTGAAACACTTTCTAATTCATTTTACACAGCTCTTATTAGATTTGTAAGAAGATACACACTGTATAAGCAATCCATGGTCACTTGAGAGGAGACCAGTTATGTGACTCATTTAACAGGCAATTACCTGTTTAAAAAAGAGACAAATATCCTGGGTCTGACAGAAGCTATGCATGTATGACAGGAACCAAATGTTTGAGACTAAGAAGTTCTACAATGAAGTTCATTCTGAGCTCCTATATAGAATTTGGTGAACTTAGAAAAGTTAAAAATAGAATGCTTAAGGGAAGTGTTCTGTGTCTTGGTATCTTGATTGTGATGATTGTTATGGAAATCTATACATGTCATAAAATCATACTAACACATACACAACAATGTGTCTAGAACTAACTAAATCTGAATAAAGTTGGCGGATTGTTTCAATGTTGATATCACGATTGTTCCCAAAGACTTTATCTTGATTTTACACTGATTGTTCTCAAAGATTTTACTATTAGGAGCAACTGGGTAAATAGTATACAATATCTTAATGTATTGCATCTTATCACTGCATGTGAACCTATAATTATCTCAAAATAAGAGTTTTAATAATTTTATTGACCACATCTATTAACTTGCTGAATATCACCAACTGTAAGTCATAACTTACTATCATCATGATGATGTGTACTGTGAAATAAAGCTGTGGCTCTGACTTGTGGGCAGGTGGGCCTCACATGGAAGAGAAAACTCCAAAGGCTTGTTTCAAAATGACATTAAAAGTGGTAGAATTTTTATTAGGATGTAATTCTGCTTCCTTCCTCCTTTCATGCATGGATTAGAACTAAGGATCAAGAGACCTGGAAAGTCACCCTGCCTTTATTTTCTACAGTGAACTATAGTATAATATGTTGATGGCTTTAACTCTGGGTCAGTTTAATGGATATATTGAAGGCTATAACCTAACACACAGGCCATTAAACCCTTCTGCCAAGTGCATTCTGATGGTAGAAGGCACTATTATTTGCTACTTATGCCCTTGACCATGTAGCTTGGTAGACCTCTCTTTGTGATGGGGCTTCGTTCCTATACCTGGACTCTGAGTTTGGCTTTATGGCTTACTTTGGACAATGGGTTGTTAGAAAACATGATCAGAAAGAACCTAAAAATCATTTTTGTTGTTGAACTTACTCTTTCGTACTTAAGCTAACACTCAGATAAAATGTGGCCAGACTAGCCCACTTGTGCCAGCAGGAGGAGAAATATGGAACAGAACTTCCCAGCTCAACTGTTCTAGTCAAGCCCAACCTGAGGCAGAGTTCCTGGCTGTCCTGCAGACCCATGAGGAAGCCCATCAACAGACCCATGGACGTATAAGCTCTAATAATTACTAGTCATTCTTTGAAATCACCAGGTTTTGAGGTGATTTTATAAGCAGTAGCAGCTTGATTTCAGATAGGTCTGGGAGACTGGGATGTAGCGGCATGTGTGTGTGTGTGTGTGTGTGTGTGTGTGTGTGTACTTTAAATATGTAGGCATTAAACTACAACCTGGAAACTTGGTTATAGAAAATAAATAGATGCCAATCATGTCGGTTATGGAGTGAACATTTCCTGATGTTAGGAGACCTGGGCCAGATTTGAGGAAGGTGTGACATGGTCTTAGCTTTTGGGTCCATGGGGGAAGGAGTCAATAAGGATACTACAGCTTCCATCTAGATTAGAAAGAGACTTTTAAAAAATCGTTTCTGTAGAGTGTTAGGTAGCAATTGTGTTAGGCTTTGTGGACTCTCTCAGAACTATTCAACATGTCAATTGCAGCGCAAAAGCCACCATAGACAAGATATAAACAAATGAATCTGTTTGTGATCCAGTAAAACTTTATTTACAAAAGTAGGCTGTAGATGGAATTTGCTCACAAGAAAAACTTTGCTGACTTCTGATCTAGAAACTTGTATTGCACTATTGAATAAAATATTTAAAACTTGATCTTTGTAAAACAATTAAGGATGACAAATATATGCCATGTATGCTCCAAGTTTTTACTAATCTATCCTTGAACTCCTCTTCCCAGTGTGACTCTCTGTCCTCTGAATATTTCATATCTGAGTAATCCAGGTAGCCATTATAAATATGTCTCTGCTTGTAAGAGCATAAAGGAAAATAATAAAAATGAATCTTGACTTCTATCCACAGGCTTGTCTTTTATCAGCCATAGAAAAATGCCACAATTTTAACAAATGTTTGTGAATTTCACCGAAAACTTTCTGATAACAAATTGGAGATAACTAGTGGAATAATACTAGCAGTGATGAAGCATATTAATTTATAAGAATTATTTAATGTTATAGTAAAGTATTTTCCTTCAAATATTTCCATTTGAAACTATACCACTAGAGTTGGGGTAGAGAAAGAGACATGAAGATCATACTAGGAAGCATCTGATTAGCATTAACTCCTAAACTCCAGAGCTACAAAAAAGGAGATAACACTGGGGATGGAGTGGGATGGAGTTGTTTGCAAAATCAGCCAGGTTCCTTCCTGAGATGTTCCCTCCGTTTATCTATGCAGTGCACCTGTGGACCATGAGACCTGATGATGAGACAGACCAGATGAGAATCTCATTGACTAATTTTCTAGAACCCATTGAAGTGATTGCCCCAGAGCCATGTTGGCTCCAGATGTAGAGGATTAGGAAAAACTTTTAAAAAATCTGTCAAAATGGGAAAAATATTATCTCTTTAGTTGTCCGATAGATCTGTTATGCATTATTTGTCAAACATTTTGGTGACCTTACCTGGATTGAGCGTAAATTCTCAGGCACTTGCTGACTACTATCAAGGTGGTTTCATTACAGAACCAGTACCAAGGCACCATAGCATTAAGCCAAGGCCTCTTTGCTAGTGGGCTGTGAATGTGTTGCATCTGGTATCACACTGGCCTTCTGAGGTAACAATAGGATATTCTCTTTGCTGCTGCTCTTTATGAACCCCTTATCCTTTGGTAATGGCTTTCGAACAGCTTGAACTCCTCAGGCAATTCTCCTGTAACCTCTTCCTCCAACACTGCTATAAAGAAAGCCAGCCTTCAAACTTGCAATTTATCACATTTGTTGATCAGTCTGCCAAGAGGACTGCAGAATTCCGTTGACTGGGAAGAGGCGGTGATGCTAGGCATGATTTGGCATGGCAGATGGTTCAGACATCAGTAATGCTAGGTCACTTAAGGGTATCAACTTGGAAAACACTAAACGTAAGTTTGGGGAACTACATATGTGGTGAAATAATTAAGTGGAAGGGCAATTCTTGGAAGAGTCCCCAAAAGTCTTGGAAGAAGTGAAAATCATACAACTGTGATTTTGGGGTTTACAAAATTTTCCGATTTATATAATAGAAAGTTTTAAAAAAATATCACATCGAGGGAGGTTCATTTGTGGAGGAATTACTGGTGTCCTCAGTCACATGGGGCTTGGTGGCTGGGAAAGTTGAGGCTCAGTTTGCATCTTGCCAACCCATACACACCTGAAAGATAAGGATTCTGGGAGCAAGCAATACTAATCACTGAGCAGGATTTCACTGGCTTTCCTCACTACCTCTGCTCTGTCTTTAATACCTGTCTCACTACCATCCCCTGAGAAACATATTTGAACATGACAATGGAAAAAGGAGAAAGGATCTTTCATTTCTCTTCTCTTTCTCTTCCAAATTCGGACCATCCTGCCCAAAATGACTGATCATGCCCAATAACAAGTGAAGCTGAATCTAACAGTGCAGGTAGCTATAAATTACTATAGTTCTTTGTCCACTAAATCTCAAGGGGAAGTATCTGTCAAAAGTATACATATCCCCCGTATGTCAAGACCTGAAGTTCCTAGACAGACTTGGAGAAGTCTCAAAAGCAAAACCTTGATGATTCCGATTTCCCAGCCTCTCTTAAAATTCTTCCCCCTTTTCTGAATCCTCTAAGGGGGAAAACCCAGACTACAGGGCCAAGACGTAAGAAAGGAATAAAAGAAAAGAGAGGGGGGGTTTGAAGACCATGCATATATGAGGAGATTTTCAAGACAGGAACTGTATTTTATTTGTTATTAAACCTTTCCATAATTATATTCCTCATGTGGCTCAAGCACTTGCAGTCTGGCCAGCTAACAAAACATCTGTTTAGAGAAAAGAGGTGAAATACACAAAATTTCCCTGCTAATTGTCTTTCTACTCTACCCCTTTCAAACTGGGAGTTCAGAAGTTTTTCTTATTATTTTATTAAGAAGAAAATGACCAGCAGGAGAATGATGTAAAATTTTGTGAGCCCTGACTGAAATGCAAGAGACTATTCTTGTGAAATGGTCTACAAAATCAATAATATTGTTTTGGGGGGTTTTTTTTGGAGACAGGGTCTCACTATGTAGTTCAGCTGGCCTAAAACTATGTAGCCCAGATTGGCTACATGGTGACCCTCCTGCCTCAGTCTCCCAAGTGTTGGGATTATAGGACTGCACCACCACACCTGGCCCTAACCAATAATATTGCTACATTGCACTTCAGTGCCTGGTTGCCAGCTGACTTGGTACAGCCTGAATGTGAAGACAGTAAGCCTTGTCTTGCAAAACTCATTCTGAAGTTTATTAACAGTTTTCCTCTGTCTGTACACCTGCTGGTAAATCATTATATTTTCAGTGATACAGCTCTACACACCCACATTTTAAGCTGTACAACATAACAGGTCCTTCCGTGTTACCGTGAGAGTGACACACAATACATACCTATTGGGGGACATCATTTGATAGGTGATAAGACTGATCAGATGGAACAAGCACTTTCTTCATAATGGAGTTGACTGCACAGAAAAAAGTAACATGCAAACTTTAAAATGTGAAATATTTACATATTTATCAATGATCATATGGTCTTTGTCCCTACTAAAATCCTATAACTGTATGTTTTTACATAGTTGTAAACACAAAGTGTACATATGGTTTTGGATTTTTGCTTTGCTTACCTAACATATCGCATGCATAGTTCCAGAATGAAATACACAGTACAATTTTAAAACCCACAGAAGGTTCAACATATTGATGTATTTAGTGAATATTTTAATACTTCTCTGTTCTAAAGCTAATATCTTAACATCTGCCAATTGGAAGTTACTTTTAACTGAATTAAATATGTATGTACTGGATTCCCAAGACACACAAGGCTGAAAGATGCATGATAGTGTTTCGACTTCTCACTAAATTGTGCCACTGGCCCTGGGTCTCATCAGTATAATTGCGGACCTCCAGCCCCTCATCTCTCCCTTACCATGGCAAAAATTTTGGTGATTCCCATGTGTTCTTGGGGAGCCTTTATCACTTTCCTTTTTTGCCCTCATATGGCTTTCCATCTGCTACATATTAAGCACACTTAGTATTTCTCAAGGCCTTTTGCTGGCTTATCAAATTTGTGAATGTTAGTATTTCTTTCCTGGTTCTACCCACACTAACACTAGAGACATTGGTATCCTGATATGAGGGAAGAGATTTCTTTCCACTACTGATAAAATTATATCTCTGGCCCACATGCTTTTATCCATGCACTCACTCATCCATTCAACAAACAGTAATGAATACTTCCTATGGCTTTGAGTTCTGTGGTCTATATTGAGGAATAGCTGTGGGCATGTAGATCATCTCTCCCTCATGGATCTTACGGTCTTACAATTTTCTTCTATTACTTCATATTGGTAGGATTTGCACTTTTTCTGACTTGTACTTTCAACTTAGTATCTCCCAAACATATACCATGACCCTCCCTAAACACACTGAACTATACACATACTGATATCCAATCAATATCCCCAGGCCAAGCTGGCCCACTTTCTCCCCAGCAAAATGAAATCTTTCCCCATCTAACATTCATTGAGAAGAGAGGCAAAGATGTCTCCTTCACATCCTCTTAGCTTCAGTTTTGCAAGTATCGCGTGCATCACATCTATTTGCTACCTTGTTCATAGACTGTTAATATCAAAGACTATAAAGACACAGAATATGTCCTTTGTTTGGGGAAATTTGTTACCCATATGTGAATTGTCATACCTAACAATGTACATATGGAATTTCAACTTGAATTAAGTCATATAAATGCATGTGTTTTATAGAGTAATGTAAATGAAATATGCTAAAATGGCTCAAAATGAATGGCACAGAAATACACCAGCTGTGTTTGTTTTTTCATATTTGGGATTCCCAAGACTGGTGACCATAACAAGCAGCCACCACTAGTCACCTGAAGCAGTCTAAGATAGACACGGAGTACTCAGGGAAGACATGGTGAGATGAAGAAAGGAAGGTGAAATAGGGAACCGCCATTTTAAACCCCAAGAAGATTTGGGCATGGTGGTGCACCCCTGTAATCTCAGCACTCTTGTAAACTGAGGCAGAAGGATTGGGAGTTTCAGCCTTGACTGGGAAACTTAGTGACTTAGGAAGCACCTGTCTCAAAATAAAATAAAAATAGATTGGGGATGTAACGCAGAACAAAGGCCCTAGGTTCAATCTCTAATACTGCAGAAACAATAACAACAGAAATAACAAACCCAGGCAAAAATGAAAGCTATTTTATTACCTTAAGAGGGCATTGGGCATCTCTTACAGATATCTAAAGTGTCAAGTGAGAGAAAACTCAGTGAATTGCCTTCAATAGTTTAAATAGCCTCAAGAGGGAAAAGAGGAAAACTTGACTTCCCCTCTCTTCAAGAGCACTTCCTTCCACTATGCATTTACAGACTCATGACGCCCAGTCTGCCACCTGCTGCAGGCACCCAAGGACAAATAGAAGATTCTGAGTGGGCCAGATGCAGCTTCCTGTCAGCTTTGACTGAATTTTGGCTTCTTCAGCAGCCATAAGGGATGAAATTATGAAGGCTCAGATTATCGAAAACCCATTTCAAAGTATCTCACACTTTGCCCTGGAGTACAGTTAAACAGGCAATGCCTTCTCCCAATTTCTTTTCTCCTTCTCCTGTCCTATCTTATTTCCTTAGAACTTTCATTTCTTCCTTCTATTATTAAATATCTGGATAATCTATTTCCTAATGTCAAAATAAATTTTAATGGAAAGCAAATTTTTATATTCAAACATCAAAACTAAAAATGTGCAATTATTTATCATTTCACAAATAGATGTAACCCTTTAGATTCTGACAGAGCAAAACAAAGTGATGAATATGATATATACAACACAATAAAAACACAATTTTTATAGGGGTATATACATATATCATCACCCCTGATCTTGCTATAAGACGATAAGTTTTATTGTCACTGTCTCAAAGACTCAAAAAAAATTTTCAGATAGCTGCTACAAGAAAATGGCTATAAAGTAGTAGAAATAAACACTGAACTTAATTCTTCTGATTCTTTATATTGGATTTATTCTCCGTTGCTCATGTTTTCTAGTAATTTTGTAGATAAGAAGCTTTCCCTTATAGACATTATTATTGGAAAGCTCATGCGAGAAATCTGAGATTTTCCTCACCACCCTCCCTCCCACATCACAACTTATACAGAGATTTGCACAATACATAATTGTAGCAGAATGGAGCCTTGAGGCCTTTTGTTATCAGTACACGCTGTTACATATTTTTACATGTATTTTTATAGACCCTTTTTAAACTCCTGTGACATTCCTGTTCTAGTCTAGCAGGTTTTCCTAGGTTGATGGCTTCTGAAGGAATAGACTATATTTATAAAGTGAATTCGATCTTTCACTTTGAAGAAATGATGTAATCATGAGCAATATTTATTTAGTAGTTATTGAATAGCTGTGCTTGGAATTTTAGGGCCTTAGCTAATGAACATTAATCCCCTTGGCTCTTATTTCATAAACCTTTGAGAATGGCTTCAATTCATTTGCTGTAGTCAGATTGCAAGGAGATTATGCCACTGGCTATGGGAACATAGACCATGAAGTGTACAGGGAGGATCATGGTGATAGCAGAGAAAAAAGCAAGTATTTCCCAACCAGAAAAGACAAGGCAAGAAAGAAGATGTCAGTGGTAACTAGAAGGAGTCTGGAATGAAATGACTGAACTCTGGTAAAAGAATGGGGTTTGTGCCCCATCTCTGGCTCCATGCTTTACTTGAATGGATCCCCTCCAAAATTCAAGTGTTCAAAACTAAGGGCCAATGTGATAATATTAAGAAACGGGAGCTTTAAGAAGTGACTAGGATGGGCCAGGGATTTAGCTCAGTGGTTCCACAGCCTGCTTCACAAGCTCAAAGTCCCAAGTTCAATCCCCGGTATAAAAAACAAAAACAAGAAGTGAGTAAGAAGTGAGTGAGGTCATGTAGGCTCCTTCTCTTGTGAATGAGATTAAGCCCCTTATAAAAAGGCTTCAGACAGCTGGCTTGCTTCTCTGCCTTCTTCCAGTTAAGGACAGAAAGCACTCTTCTCCTTGGAGGGATTTAACAACAATGCACCATCTTGGAAGCAGAGCATCGCCCTCATCAGAAAGCTAAACCATTCAGGAGCTTTGATCTTGCACTCCCCAGCCTCTTGAACTGTGAGAAAATAAGTTTACATTCTTTATAAATTACCTCCTCCCCCACCTCAGATATGTTGTTGTAGCAATACAGAAGGACTAAGGTCCTTTCTGGCTCCTTGCAGTTGATAGGTTTGGGCAAGCAGCTGAGATCAATGATGGGAAAAGAACAAAGCCATGCTACTGGCACACACATGAACATGTTAATGGTTTGTCAGAGAAAGTGACCCCATGAAACAGGGAACGATCCCCAGTTCAGCAGGAAATTCAGGTAAGATCATGTTCCAGAGATGATGACTAAGTGATGTGGGAAGCTTGATGCTTTAGAAATATCTTTTCTTTGGCCAGGATCTTGGTTGTAGCTTGGATTGAGTCTCAGTGTGGGGCTTGCATACTGGAGAGTATAGAACAGGAGGCTTCAAGGCCAAGGCCAATGTCAGTATGAACTACACATATCATCTTAGTGGAAAAATTAAAGCTTAGAGTACAGTAGTTAAAAAATTAACTGACATTGGCTATCATTACAGTTACAAAGTTTCCTGCAAGCACAAAGTGATAGTAAGAATGAAAACAAGGTTTATTTTAGGTTTACTCTGTGGGTCCAAAGGCATCTCTCTTGAACTTTGATATATAAGGAAAAGTACAGCACATATATTAAAAGGATATCCTTCAGAGATTGTGAAAATGAGTTCAATTTATATGAAATGATAGAAAATGAAACCATCCAAATATCAGTACTCTCATTCTTCTCTGAGGCATAAAATGCTACAGTTTAATAGGAAAGTTACAAATGAGCTACAAAAGAGCAAAGAAGAAAATCTTCTGACATACAGAGCAAGCCTTTTCTTTATTGTTATCCTGACAAAATTATGATCTATCAAGAAAAATTACCCTCATCACAAATTCTGATCATCCATATTACAACCAGTGATGAAAATGCAATGACTAAGGAAAAAGTGAAATGATTTGCCACAAATTATTGCCACAACCATTGCATTTGGATATACAAATATGAAATAATAATTATTTTCCAATCATTTATAAATTCTAAATTGTACCAAATAAGTACATGTTCTTAGATAAACCAGAGGACATGAAGGCATTCCATTAACTACTAAGTGTCTCTCTCCATATGCCAGCCTGTATCTGCCCACCCATTACGGTGTAATGAATCTAGAATATTTCCATGGTAACTTATGGACAAATATTTGTGTATGTCATTGAGTATTTTTCATCTACCTCACATTTTTAATTTTATACATGGACTTGCTTTGTCATTTGTATTTATGTGAATATTATGTATGTAGCTGTACACACGTGTTCACATATTTCCATACCAAAATTTCCATAAAGGATTTTAAATAATTTATGAAACACTGATATAATTAATACAAGGCAGTTAAATAAATTCAACTGAAACTACTAGAAGGTGAAAGATAATTGAATCATGAAAATGGAATATGATTACTTAAATACATTGGTAATCCACCAATCTGGGCTAAAAGACAAATGCATTCCATTATCATATAGTTATCATCGATTAAGGAAAGAAGTAACAGTTGGCTCATCTTCATAATTGAAACAGAAATTCATTGAGTTGTATGTTACATAAAAGACATTAATATTGTGGTAAAAAGACTCTTGCCATCCTGAAGAAAGCATCATAAAAAACGTTCCAGGCAATGTCCGTTTCATTTGTAGTTGCCAATATAGGCCAAGGGATTGAGTTGATGGAATCTAAGTCTTGAGTACCTTTGTAGTTACATACCTGGATCAGCTCTCAGAGGTCACTTGCCAGGGATCTGGGCACCCAGTGAGCTAGGTGGGATCCACACTCACTCGTGGAATTTTCCCTCTTCCCTTGTACATATTGAATCCTGTTCCCAGGGAGGATTTGATAGTAACTTAATTAAGTGTGTATTTTGAGATTCTGCAGTATTTGTGTAACAGTATTTGCTTTCCAATGAAATGATTTTACCTTTGTTGCTCAGTCTGAGAAAGAGGAAGAGACTCATTTTAAATGGAGAAGGGAGACATTGCTGGTGGTTGCCTCCCTATCAAATTGTCTTTCTAACCCAAAGATGTCAATGAAGTCACACCTGAGTCACAGACAAGACGATAAACAAGCAAGATATTCTCCCTCTCGCCAATAATTAAAAAGCTCAGGAAAAAAACTGTAGAAATATATTTATTTACTGCCGATGAGAAGGGGCAAAGATTTCTAAATTGTTTAGGGTGTTGCTTGAATGATCAAAGCTGGACTGGAACAGAAGTCCTAAATTGTTTCTAGCAGATTATATCAGCTGGAGGCATTTGGTTGAATGTCGACAAGCTATGAAAGTTTTACTGTGCTGTGGACAACAGTGTGGTCAAACCAAGAGTGTTGTGGACTTGACCCAAGGACCATAACCTTGTTGTATCATTTAAAATCTCTCTGGTCACTGGCAAGTTATTTAACCTGAGTTTCATTTTCTTCATGGGTAAATCGCGTTACTTTTTTAAGGAATTGGTGCAATGAATATTTTAGATAATGTATATAAAGTGATTAACATGGTGCCTTGAAAATAATAATTGCTCCAACAAATATTAATTATTGTCAACACCGCCTTACTCTCTTATTACATTGATATTTTTCATATGCTTGCTCAAAAATGTGACCATGAAATGCAGGGGACTATATTAAAATTACCATAAATATTTCCTTTTTAAAAGAGCTTTGCATAGCGATCACTGCTAATGAATGTGGAAAAATAGAAATGAATTTAAAAGATGTATGTAGATTTAAGGTTATTTAAAGGTTCTCTGACAGTTAGAAACAATGAGATCATTTAAAAAAAAATTTTATCTAGGAGAACTCCATTAAATCAAAATGCTTTGAAATATTTTATTTTAAAAATGCTAATTTGGGGATCTTAAAAAAGAATGAGATCTAAAAGCTATCAGATGGCAGACCAAATGAAAACTGGGCATAGTCTTCAGAAAAAAAATATATTCTGTCCTTCATTTTCATTTATTTTTAGGTGAGTTTCCATGGAGTTCTATCTTTGTGAGGTAACTGGACCATGGTTATATCTAAGAAGCAGGAAAATATTCCCAGCAAATAACCTGATAGCTAACAAAATTCTCCTTTATAAAGCATTCAAGGGAAAGGGGATTTCTCACATTGGTATTCAAGGAATACCTCTATCAGAAACACCTACAGGCATTGGTTAAAAGTGCAGATTACTAAATCCTAAATCAGGCATTTTCCCACTAATGTGGATTCTTAAAAATCTTCTTTTATTATTTAAAAACCAATCTAGTAGATGTTGGATAACTGCATGACCTCTTTGAGTATTTTAGACGAAGGCTCTACTTTGCTAGTATTTATTTTAAATGAAAGATCATTTTGGCCAACTTTTTAAATTATCACTATAAATTTTTGTCTTTTACCACATTGGTAAATATTGTCATTCTGGGCAACATCAAAGCAGTAGAAATGTGTCATGAGAACCTTAATAAAACTCAAGTCTACTTGAAATTTTCTCCTATGATAGGGAAAACTAAAATTGAAAAAGGGTTTGAAACCGAAAAACATATCTAAGAAAATGAGATAAGTTAGTGCCTGCTTATATTTTTTAGACCATTAAAAAACAGTACCCGAAATATCATTTTTAAAATCAATAGCTGGTGCTGAGGATGTAGCTACAGTGATAGAGATTTACTTACCATGCACCAGACTCCAAGTTTGATCCCCAGCACCACCACCATCACCACCACGACAACAAAATCAATAGCCTAGTAAAACAAAGCAAAAAAGCAAAACCAAAAACCTCTACACACACACACACACACACACACACACACTTATGAAGGAATATGTATCTTTAAAGATACATCCAACCACTGCATTGAAAACGATCACTATGTCTTTCAGTACCAGATGAAGTAGTTTATATACATTTGAAAACAATTAGGAAAATAACTGCTGATTTTTAAAAATAAATTTGCACAAGTCAAGTGCTCACAGGACTTCATACTACTGGGGAGAAATAGAGGCCAAGTGAGAGGTTAAGTAATTTGCTTAATGTCACAGATAGACAATGAAAGAAATGAGTTCATAACTCAGGTCTCCCATCTTAAATTAGATTTTCTCTTTAGTACGTGGAAGGTGAGTTACTTCCACCTCTGGGAACAGACTGGTTGCTAATGTTTACCTGGAATCCTATATTAAGTAGGATTCTGAAGCTGCATCTGGAGTTAACAAGAAAGCACTACAATCCTCTGTCTGCCATGGACACTCGTGGGCAGAAGTGACATGCTCTCCTCGAATTTGCTCTTCCTGCACTAGACTACTGTGTACAAGAATTGGAAGTGATACGGAGTAAACACAGGAAAAAGAATCATTGATTGCTCTCTCCTTTCTCAATCCATCTGTACAATTACTTGAATATTTTAAATGTAAAAATTAATTGTATCTTTCCCGTATGGTCTCAATTAAATGAAAAGGCTTTAAAAAACAAAAAGGAAACATTAACAGAGAGGATAACTGATTGACTAATTTAAAGTGTATTTTTATGATGGATAAATTGTTAAAGTATTCATTAACTAATGGAATTATGGTAAGTGTGTGATTGCTGTGTCCACAGAACAGGAGGTTAAAAAGTTCATAGCCCCTTGTCTCCAGCAGAGCCGGGAGACAGCCCCAGCACACTCACTGATGTAGAGGGAGATCAAGGATCCTATTGATATTAAAGTTTATGTTCACTGAAGCCTCAATAGACTTATGGCCTGTCGCTGAAGAAGGGGAAAAGAAAGAAGAAATACCCTAGTGTGTGGGAATTGAGCCATTTAGAGACAGAGTGGAACTGGGTTCACAGTTCCAGGAAGATTCAACTTAACAAAACGTTTCATCCAGTCTCTCTCAAGTCTCCCAGAGTTCAAGGTCTCCAGTGTCTCCAAACATTTGTGTGCCTTCCCTACAGAGGGGCCCTGGCAGCAGCTGGCTTTCCTGCTTTCTCCAGGCCCTGGAGTTTCACTCTCAGCTTTTTGACACTTTTTACCTCTTGTGGTTCTGCTGCTCATCCTTTTACACACTTTGGGGAAACTCTAGCAGCTAGGGCCTTCACATGCCATTAATTGTTATTACTTTTCTCTCTCCTTCTTATATCTCTAGTTTTTAAGTTATTTTTAAAAGAGAAATGGTCTTACTGAGCTGCCCAGGCTGGGTTTCACCTTGCAGTCCTCCTGCCTCAGCCTCGCAAAGTTCTGGTACTGCAAATGCATACCGCCATGCCAAGCTTAATTTGTTGTTGTTGTTGTTTTGGTACCTGGGATGGAACTCGGGACCTTGCACTTGCAAGGTCGGCAGCGGAACCACTGAACTAAATCCCCAGCCCTCAGGTTTAATTTTTTTATTAAAGGCTTGGCTGCTATCAATTATTCCAAGGTAACATGAAAAAAATTTTTGATACTTCAGAACTGGAGACAACGTAATGTTCAATAATAGATATTAGCTCTCCTACAATGTTTCTTGGTTATTCTGCTCACCTGGGTTTTTCCCCTGCCACTTAGTCATCAGGCATCAAACATGGCCCTATTCTTCCTGGGCTCGGACATTTCTCTAATAAATCTGATCTGGGATATTGGTTCAGGAGTCCTCTCTCAGACTCCACAGTCACCTTCTAGTTCCCAAGTCTGTTACTTTTTCATGTTGACAAGTTTAACTCTGAATACGCTCCACAAACCAAGCTTTCCACTCATCATCACACAGCCAACTTACAAGTGAAAGTCTATTCCAAAGCTCCTGCCTTTCAGTTTTACATACTCTTGCAGTGATGCTTGTTTTAACTGTTATTTGGTTCATTGTTTCATTAAGACAGAGGAGAAGAAATAAAATGTATTGAATCCAGAATTTCTATTAAATACTAGGCATCATTCTAGAGACCTTAAAATAATTTTCTCATTTAAGAAATAAACTTCCTCCATGTTTTATGATGTTTCAGGAACTGGGGGCCGGACTGAGTGGGGCTTCAGTTTCCAGCCCCAAGCCTTCTGTCCCATCTCAGGTAAGGTATTGAAAGTTTCAGTTTCTTCTTCTGTAAAGTGGACAACTCAGTATTTATATATATTCACCATGAAAAAAATGCAAAGAATGTGGAACAAAATGAGGTACTGCTATGTACCATCTTAAAAAGAATGAACAAAAAAGGCTCTTGAACCAAAATTTTCCTGTAAGAAAGAAATGAGACATGGCCACCGCCATTACTAATAACATTATTATGAATTAGGAATTGTTTCTCTGCCGCAGGCCGAGCCTGAGGATGGTCCTTCGTCTCTTTCCCGCTCCCTTTCTCCTCCATAGATGAGAGAGTCAAACAGACATGTTTGACTTGTATTGTAGACCCTGGATGGCACAACCCCAGGAGACAATTACCTTGTATCTTTCCCTGTTTCCTTCCTGCGCATGCCCCAATAATGCTACTTTCCGCCTAGGCCACGCAGGCCACTTAGGCCACGTAGGCCACTTAGGCCACGTAGCACTATTTGCCCCGCCTTCTCTTCCTGTTTGCCTTCCACTATAAATAAAGAGTGTTTGGTCCTCCGGCGGCCATTAGTTCCACATGGTCCCAAGTTTCAAGCGTAATCTTGGTGTGTATCCTTTTTTGGTTTCTTCATCCTTTCTTCATCTGCCACCGCTCTCCCCAGCTTTGGACCCTACGCTGTGCAGGTCGCGGCATTTCTCCACCATCCAAGTGGGAAGAAAAAAAATATGGATTCATTTCCATTTCACAATGTAATCACTCCTTGAGAGATTAGAGCCAAAAGGATCCAGAGATAATCCTGGCAAAGCACTCTTATGCTGCACTGCATTTGTCATGTGCCAGGTACACTGAGGATACACCAGGAAGGGACCACTCCTGTCATCAAGGTCAGACCCGGAATCCATTCTTGCTTTCAGAGAACCGTACTCCAAGAAAATCTCCTTCTGTCTTTTACATCCATGGAAATCTATTAATGCTTGCTCATTGCTAGCATAGTATGAGAGGATGATGAAAGTCAAGAAAACAAACATAACTACACCAACTGCTTTCCTTGACCCATACTCCCTGCCTGCTCCTCTACCTGTCCAGGTCTATTCACTCCCTGCCCCGCTGATCTTTTCCTGCCACAGCCACTTTTTTTTAGCTCTAGAACAAAGTGCTGTTTAACAGCAACAAACAAACAAACAAAACACAGAAACCAAGAGCTTTCCTAAAGACCAGCAATAACAAACTATTAGTCTTATAATGGAAACAAGGATTTTATTTATCACCCTATTCAAATCCATTATAATTCATACAATAAAATTAACCTTGAAAAATAAAGACTTCCATGAAGGAAAAATACGGAATTCTACTGAACACCTTAAACAGCAGGTAGATGAAAGGGAATATTCATGGAACAAGGGGAACATCTGATGCCCTTAAAATACTTGAGTAAATGCCACATCTATGTGGCTGAATGAGGACTTAAATGAACAAAGACTGTCCACTAACACCCTTCTCAGTTTCTTCAGATTAACAACCTCAACATTCTTTAGATCATAAAATGTCAACCTTATCTTTGCTGCCATGCTCTCCTTCACTTCATTCACAAGTCTGTTTCCATTGAGCATTTTCACAGTGCCAAGGGCTGCTTGATAGCAGAGTTGCAGAGTTGACATTGCCTGACACTTTGGGAAGAACGTGCCAGTCAGTGCACAGGCTTCTCCTGCCTGTGGTCCCTGGCCTAGTCCAGGCTGTACGATGGTCATCATCTTCATCTTCCTGCCCATCTGGCCACCGACCTCGCCATAGCTCCTTCTCGTAAACAGTTCCTGGGTCATCTCTTATTGCAGTTCTAGACTTCTTACTGCCCTGATGGCTGAATCTAAAAAGCTCCCCATTCTCTAGCCTAAAAATTTCAGGATCTCTTATAGTTACAGTGCACATAAAGTGTTATTGCTACTTCTTGACTCTTTTAAATTTTAATTTTATTGTAAAACACTGAATACTCACAAAAAGCACAGGAAGCTCATACACTTACTATTAAGGCCTAAGCAAAATTAAGCACTGCAAATGTTAGGAGGAGTACTTCTTCATTATATCTTTTATTTTCATTCCACAGTAGTCAATTAGGTTAAACACCTTGGAGATGGAGTAGTCAGCATCCTAGAAAATCTCACAATGTCAAGCTAGTATTCTCCTACCTTCCTCTTGAAGATGGGCTGGGCCACAGAAAGGACAAATTGACATCTGTAATTTGTTGCTAGTATTACCTTCAAAAAAGTATTTGAATTTACTTAATTTGGCAATCCAGTTAACACATCTGTTTCATTCTTGAGTTGTCTTCACTGATAACAGAAATATTTCACTATGTAAGTGAAGTCATGGCAGGGTTTGAGTATTGTTTTTACTTAGCATAATTCCTTTATCCATCACAGAATAGTACTCCCTCGACATGGAGAATGCATACATTCTTGTTCCTTAATCCTATAAATATAGAAACTAGAACAAAAATGGCTATGCTGGTGTGATTAAGAATCTGAGATATAAAGCTTATATTGAACTATCCAGGGATACTCAATACTATAACCACAAGGCCCCTTATAAAAGGGGGAAAAAAGGTCAAAGAAGTAGGAGACAGGATCCTGGAAGTGAAAGGCTGGAGGGATGTAGAGAAGGAGCTGTGAGCCAATGAATTTTGGCAGCTTCTTGAAACTAAAAAATCAAAGGATGTGAATTTTTCCCAGAAGCCTCCAGAAGGAAGTCAGCCTAACTAACATCTTGATTTTATACTTTTAACCTCTGGAACTGAAAGAGCATAAAGTTATGCTGTTTTAATCCACTATATTTATGCTAATTTATTGCAGAGGCAACAAAAATAATGCCAATCAACCTATATTGTAGCTGTATCAATAGTTCATCCCTTTTCATTGCAAACCAGTGTTCCATGGTATAAGAGTACTACACAGTTTTATAAATCATTCACCTATTAAAGGACATTTAAGTCATTTCTAGGTTTGAGCTGTTACAAATAAACCTGCTTTGCACATTTGTATGAATGTTGTTCGGTGGACATACATTTTTATTTCTCTGGGAAAAACACTCCAGTGTGTAATTGCTAGGTCATATGGTAAGCACATGTTTAACTTTGTAAGACATTGCCATATTTTTCTTTTCTTTTTTTTTTAGATAACCAAAGTGAAAGTTACTACAAGACTAAAATTAAAATAATCATTGACCAACTGAGCTCTAATAGAAACGTTGGGCCCTGAAAGTTACATAAGCCAGAAGCAGTATCTGATTTCTATACATCCCTTAGAGGATTATACAGTTCCTAACCTATTTTAGACATAGTAAGGACAGTGGTGGACAAAAGTAAATCTCTTTTACCTTGCCAAGGAAAGAGCAGAAGTCCTCCCAAAGAGCAGAACTAAGATCTAGCCAAGGAACTCCTCCTTGGTCTCAGAATACTTGCCCAGGAAGATTTGATCATAGTTTCAAAGAAGTGTCTGGTATGTCTCTCGTGTTTTCAGTTTTTTAAATGGACATGTTTATTATCATTATTATAGTCGTGCTTTTCTACCACTACAGTGGAGCCAGGAATGAGAGGGAGTGTGTGAATTATCTTTCTAATTCATAAATCACTGGATGACAAAACGCCATATCCAGACCTATTGGAGAGAAGTGTGTATCATCAGGAATCCTGGCTTTGGACTGCATTTCCCACAAGATAGGACTTTGGTTGGTTTCCCTTGAGGCACGGCTGGATATGTTTTGTGTGTGATGTTTTAGTGAAACACTTTCATTTACGTCTTTAATACTTAAACTTAATAGGTTTTAATATAATAGGTATTTGGTAACTGTAAAAGAAAGATTTTATCAGGAACTGGTAGCTGATGAGCAAACTGATTTTCTCTTTTCCTTGGGTCTTCTTACAGTCTAAATTTCCCAAACTCTTACACTTAAATGGGACAATGTGATTTTTTAGCAAAACAGTGTGGGCATAAACCAATTCCAGGAACCTCCCTAGGAAGGTCCCACATAGGATCTTCTATACTCTTTCTAATTCTTCAGGAGACAACTTCAAAGAACTAAGGAATGGCAGAGATCCAAGATGGAAGAGCCCTCAGTGTCAGGTAGGGGTGCACTTGACCAGAAAGAGCTCCACTGATCTACAACATAAATGAGAGATAAATGTTTTATTATGTTAAACTTCTAGTACCCTAGGGGTTTAACTGTTAACAGTAGGGTGCATCGCTCTGGGGTTATAATACATTGTCACATTCCATAAGTATTTCTTATATTTCACAAAAGTTTGCATAGCTATTCTTCAGGTTGAAGAAGTTTCTTTATAATACTGGTTTTCTAAGAATTTTTAACATCAGTGCGTGTTGAATTTCATCAGTTTTTTTTTCTGACGCAATTAATACAGTTGTATTTTTCCTTTTATCCAATAATGTAAGGAGTTGATTCACTGATATTCCATTGTTGAATGATCCTCCATTCCTTACATATACCCTACTTGTTTTATATGCAATGCTAGATTTGTTCATTACTTGTGATTTATATATCTATATTCTGATTAATAATGTCGAGTAGTATAATTTTGCTTTCTTTACAAACCTTCCATGATGTTGGTATACAAGCTGTATTAACTCATAAAATAATTTATCTCCTTGATTCTTTCAATGGAATGACTCTCCATATATGGGTTGGCTTATCTCATGCTTTGATGGCTTTCATAGATCTACTTTCTCCAGATTGTCAAGCATACTGCTTCACGTATTCAGTGCTCTCTTGGCTCCAAGGAAGGGGTAGCCCTAGACTTAGCCTCAATAGCACAAAATTCATAATCTTGCTGCAAACTGGGGAGCCGCTGTTGCCATCAAATAAGACTCCTTAATGTTGGCCTTTGTAATTTTTTTTAAATCATCAAATCTGTGCTTTTTCACACATTGTTCCTTCCACCTAGAAAGGTCTTCTTTCTGAACACTGCATTTCTAAGTTCTACCATGTTTCAGTTTTCATTTAAATGCTGTCTCTTCTATGAAATGTTTCCTTATAGATTCTACAACATTTGGAGTTTTCTTTGATGAGTTTTCACTTATTTAGTTAATTATTGTTACAAAAATAACTCTAAAGCTTACTTGCTTAAAATGACATCAATATCTTTCATCCTAGAGGTGCTATGGGTCAGGAATTTAGGAATAGCTTAGCTGGCTCGGTCTCAATGTCTGTCTTGGAGTTTTACTCAAGAAACAGGCTTGGGTAGATTTGGATCTTTGGCTTCCACACTGGTTTCCTTGTTGTGGCTGGCAGGTTGGTGCTGGCTGATAACAGCAGGCCTCAGTTCCTTTCTACACGACCCTTTCATGAGGATGATTGAGTAGCCTCATGATGTATAACTGGCTTTTGCAGGGCGAAAGATCCAAGAAGGAGCAAAGCAGAATCTAGAATATTCTCTGTGGCTAAGCATCTTAAGACTCATACTGTCATACTTTCTGTCTTATTGGTAACTGAGACAACCAAGATTCAGTAGAGGAGGGGTCTGCTTAGAGATATGAACACCAGGTGGTGACGGTTGAGGGCTATTGTGGAAGCTGCCCATTACACTGATCATTTTATCATACAATTATTTTTGTTTATATGATATCAGTCATAATAAAAATTCATTTTGAAGTTCTGCTTTTCATCTTTTTATCTTTCACATCATCAGCGTGTGGTAGCTATATGACCCATGCTTGATGAGAGAACAAATAAACAGATGACAAGAAAGTCAAGTGGACATCACAGAAACTATCACTACTTCTACTTAATGTATCATCCAGACAGACATAGCTTAGTCATAGACTTGGGAACAGAAGCAGAAGTGCCTGTCTGGAAACTACTGTAGCTGCAAAAAAAAAGTGACCTACCTTTGGTATTTAATTTCACTTTAATATATTCCATATGTATCATTCAAAAAATATATGTATTTGAGAGAAGGGGCTCAGGCCTTAAAGCATAACATGACTGGGAATGTTTCTATCATACACAGGCATCTACCATTACTAAGTAAAATACTTTTCTTTATGTGAAAGATTGAAGTCAATTTGGTTTACTGTGCCACATTTATTTTACTTTACAGTCATTTTATGCCATTTTTATGCATGGTACTGGAATTAAACAAAACACACACACACAAACTCGCATAAAGCATTAAGTCATTCTTATAAGAGCATTCACAACATATTCCAGGGTGTATAAGATGAAAATGATGCAGACTTCATAGAGTTAAGCCATAGAAGGAAAGCATTGAGGTTTTAATATATTCAATTATCCAGAAAAGCAAATCAATTTTGTTTTTGTTAATAGCACTGAAATATGCATGCCATTCTTTTAATTAAAACAGTTGGGAACACATGTGTTCACTTCATGCCTATATATTTCCTCTGAGAACAAGTCAAGCTCTATGATAAACCATAATGAAAATAATTTATATGTAGAACAATACACTCAATTTTCTAATCTAGAATTTTTCAAAGGAATACTGTATAGTGTTTCCAGATCATATGCCTTAAGATCTCTCTGAATAAGAAGGTGATATTGGTTAAATTAATTACTAGGATTCATCTCAAACCTACAGGTGGGATTTCCCAAAGGGGGCTAGGGAATTTTTCATAAATAACTCAGGCAATTTTTATACAAACTAATGCTGCAAATCAGTTCTGTAACAGCAGAAACCATTGTAAAATGCATGACAAAGGCTGAACTTCTGGAATTTACACAGAGAATAATAATAAAAATAAAATCTCATTGAGCTCTCTGCAACTTTTTGTGACCTAAGCACCCTGAGATTGAGAACGACTTCCATTATGTTTCCCTGTAGACACTGAAGTAAGGTGGCTCTCTTTGTCTAGAAGTCATGGCTGCGAAAAGAGTAAAAAAAAAACAAACAAAAAAAACCAGGAGTCAAGAATTTCCTGTGTAGTCTGGGCAAAGAAATGGCAGGGAATTTTGCAATTCTTGTTTTGCTTTTCGTAGCTTTGCAAAACCTACTCTTAGACAGGTGTGCATTTGGAGCTGGGTCCATTGGTTACCCCTACTGAGGAAACACTGTCTCTAATTTGCATTGTCTTTGTACTACTAACAAGGAGAAAAAATAGAGAAAAAAATAAAGTGGAGAAGAAAAAAGGAAAGGAAAAGTCAAAATGATCAGAGCAGCACAGTAGAGGCTGACTGCTTTCCTCCAGGCCTTTTCTGTACACACAAGGTCTTCTCTACTCTGAGATGTAGTGGAGCTCAGCTGAAGAGACTGCAGTCATCCTCTCTTCCAGCCATGACAATTTCCCTATAAAAGGTGCATTCTCAAAGTAAATAGAGCTTGCTTTCTCTTGACAAATGGAATGAATGCTTCTGGTTTGTCAAAATATCATTTGTTCCATTTCCTTGAAACATTTATATATGTTATAAAGGCAACAGAAACAATTCTGACACATTTTAATTTGTTTTCAATTAATTTGTTTTGAGTTTTCTATCATCTTGGTTTTATTTGATCTCAATCTTAAGACAATGGCTAACCTATAGAAACAAATATACCCCCAAATCTCAATGACTTAACAGTTTTGATGTTCTTACCATACAGTCCATACAGGGATGCAAATGGAACATGGCTCCATTTCCAGTTTTTATGATTTTTCAAAGTAGGATAAAGGGAAAAAAGGGAAAGACATCCTGTGAATTCAAATATCCCCCCAAAAGAGAAATGTATTTCACTGGTCAGTATAAGTTTGTGCCCACACTTAACTTCAGGAGTGCAGGGGAATATAATCTAAAGATATTCTAGAAAAGAGAAAATAAGAAATATTTGATAACCATCACTAATGATTATCAGAAGCCACAAATATAACATTCAATTTCCCAAGAAACTG
The DNA here is from genome assembly GCF_000247695.1 of Heterocephalus glaber. The sequence continues at coordinate 4,297,123 of NW_004624823.1, read as the reverse complement.
TAGTCCCACCGTAACTTTTAATAATCCTTTCTACTCTCCTAAATTTTGTGTAGTGAGCAATGCATAGATATCTATTCAAGTTTATTAATATATATTCAGATATCCTATCATTCTTTTTCTTTTGTGTTCACATTAAGATGGTACATATCCATATCTCCTATACTATTGTCATTTTGTTACATCTTCCTTGCATTCTTCTCACAATGAATATATGTAAACACTGAGTTGTTTGTCGTGTACAGGTTCCTAGTTATTTAGCCTTGCTTGTGAATTGTGTCCGTATTGTAGATAAATCAGAAATTATTTACATCAAGACAGATGGAGATAGTAGAGGGGTGCATCCTCTTCAAAGGAGAATCTACATTCAAACACACTACTGAAGAGACAGTGTACTCAGGACAATAATGAAATATGACTGGGCAACAGCATCACTGCCTTGCACCATAGAAGTTCAACTACTACACACACAAATGAGAAAGAAGATGGAATTTGTACTGAGAATTACAATTAAGGGACCTTTGGTAATTGGGCAACAATATAGACAGAAAATGGAGAGAAATAGGACAAAAGAGTTAGAAGGGGCTGGACCATGATGGACCTTTTATGACTTTCTTATTCCTGAGATGATTATGATGATGAAAAAGAAAATTAAGTACAATAAATCAATTAAAGTGTTTTAAGGATTAATATGTACAGTGGTACAAGCCTGAAATCCAGCTACTTTAGAGAGTGAGGCAGGACAATTGCTTGAGCCCAAGAATTTAATGCCAGTGTGGGCATCATAGTGTCCCATTTCAGTCAATCAATCCAGTCAGTCATAAAAAGTGTCTTGAGAATGATATGATCATTCAGATCATCTCAAATTGAAACAAAAAGTATATTGAATTAAAATGACTTTAATCAGAGTTACAGAGTCATTAATAATGCAGAAATTAGTATTAGTGTGGAGTTGAGTTATCCCAGAAAGCAGTACAGTCTTTGGAAAAAAACTCAGTTGGCCACATGAAGATCCATGCCTTAGTCCTGCTTTTTGTCATTAAATAGTTATACAATTTTAGATAGCTCGGGTAACCTTTGTGTCTCAATTTATTCATAAATAAGATTGATATTTTTATAATTTTTCTATTTAAAGCACAAGGTTATGACATAAGAGGTGTGTAAAGGTCTCTTGAAAAATAAAATTGAAATTACCATAAATAATCAAGGTATTCTTTATCCCCATGATAAACAATTCATAGGACATGCCATCAATATTCAAAGTAATAAAAAGCTGACATTTAGTTTGGGCTTTCAATACAGATGAAATATTCTATTAAGATTTTTATAATAAATCCCATTCACTTTGTGAATAAATAATGCAACATTTAGAGATCAAGCCTCTTAAAAATTAAGTTGATATAAACAATCATATTTTAGGCATTTTTGATCTTACCATTACTGGTTGCTTAGGCCTTCATTCAAGAATCTATCAAAATAATTAAGATAATTTTAATTTTGTAGTATGCTATTTTGTAATCCACTGTAATTTTCTATCAATTATGAATGTTGACCTCTTGACCAATCAGAACATTTCCTATCAGTTTAATTATTCCTCAAGAATACCAATTATTTTGTCAATAAGCAAAATAAGCATCAGTCATTAACTTTTATGTGCCACTTAGAAGGGCTATGTTAATTTGGAAGTCAAAACATGTCCACATGTCTTTGTGTTTGATTCTCATGATCCTCAAGGGCATGACTATAGCTATGAAAATCTTGGAACTAAAAGTACCAAAAATCCTGAAGTCATCTTCAAAAATCCAAGAGGTGGAATCTCAGAAAGAAATAGGAATGTGGTCTCTGCCCTTCATTCCTGATATGGAGCTCCTAAAACCCCTGTAATTTCTTGAAGGATTGAAATGATAGGAGAATCTTACACAATGGTCCCAAATCCCTCTAAATTTCCTAGGTAGTAGAAGACTCTTGTTGTAATGAGAGGATTCTTGGTAGGCCTCTACATAACTTCAGGATGGGGGCTGGTCACCAGAAAGACCAGCCCGTGATCAAAATCTTGGAACTTCAGCTGCACTCCCAGCCCCTAAGAAGGGGAAAGAAGGTTGATTTGAATTAGTCATGGATCATGCCCACATGATGTTGCCTTTGTGAGAAATACAGTGTTGGTGAAGGAATCCCCATGCCAAGAGGGTGGACCATCCCAGCACCACCAGATACTCTTGTTCTCCAGATGCCTTAGAACTTTGACCGAAGTACCACTTTATCAGTCAGGTTGATCATTTGTAACCTTTATAATACCCTTCATAATAAACCAGTAAATTTAAGTAAATTCTTGAGTACTGAGAACCATTATGGCAAATTATTGAACATGAGGTGGTTGTGGGAAAAATGACTTGTAGCCAAGTTGGTCAGAAGTTTGTGTAACCTAGAGAACCACTCCCTGCAACTGACCTCAAGGTGGGGACAGATTTGTGGGGCTGAGCTCTTAACCTGTGGGGGTCTGCAGAGACTCTCTTGAGTACTGGAATTGAATTGAATAATGGGACACCCAGCGGATTTATTGGTAAAAGAAAAGCCCTCCACATTTTGTGTCAGAAGTATGACACTATAACTTTTGTCATCAGTGAATCTTGTGCCTTCCCCTAAAATTCTCTTACTGTAAGATCATGACAGTATTCTCTCATATTTTAAACAAGTTTTATAAGTAGTCTTTACATTTAGGTCTCAGATACACATAGAATAAATTTTGTGGATAATGTGACATACAAATCAGTATGTATTCTTGTCCAATAATTTATCTAGTTGATTTAATAGTATTTGTTAAAAAGAAAATTTGTGTCATTAAAGTTCTGTGAACACTTGTTGAATATCAATTGACTGCATATTTGTGAATCCATTTCCTAACTGTTCTCTTCCATTGATTATTTATCTATTTGCATGCCAATACCAACTTTATAGTAAGGTTTCAAATCACATGGTATACCTCTTCCATCTTTTCCCTTCTTTTACAAGATTAGTTTTGGTTTTCTCTTTCCTAATTGCATTCTTAAATCAACTTTCCTATTTCAATATTGCATTGAATCTATGGGTCAGCTTGTTAAGAGCTATCTTAACACTCAACAGTATTGAATCTTCCAATCCATGAATATACTGATTAGGGCAGATCTTTATTATCTGCCAATTTTGCAAAACTTCATATCACTGTTAAGCTCTCAATCTGTCTCTTTCTCCTTGTCTATGAGAATTCTCTGCCTATGAAGGCTGAATTGAACCCTTGATCAAAAACCCAGTGGAAACCCACATGTAGACCCTGGGTCATACATGCTCTGTCCTTACTTCCTCCTTCTTGATACTATGGTCCATTTCTTTTCCCTTCAGCAACACCACGCTCCAATCTCAGCCTTCTCAGTTCACAAATGCCACTCTACTCTGCTTGGAACATTTTTGTATGCACCAGTTTAGAATGTATTCCCAGGAAGTAAAGCACTGAAGGAAAACATAGCAATAACTTTGTGCTTTTTCTCTTATCTAAAAATAATCCTATATTGCCTGTATCTGTCCAATTGTATGGTTGTTTATGGTGAGAAGGCACTAATCTGAAATCAGTCACACCATCATGGCAAGTAGCAGTGTTGTTGAAATTTCTAATTTAATTTAATTTTATTTTATTTTATTTTATTTTTTTGGCGCCTGGGATTGAACTTGGGACCTTTGCCTTTTGAGGCAGGTAGCGGAACCACTGAGCTAAGTCCCTGGCCCAAAATTTCTAATTTTAAAAAGTCAGACATTTAACAATTTTTTTTTTGAATTTCAAAAGACTGTACTATTTATGTGTGTGTGTGTGTGTGTGTGTGTGTGTGTGTGTGTGTGTGTGTGAAGAGATAAACTACTCATATGTAGAACTTCAGAAAAAGTCTTCTGGAGCACTTGATTAAAAGTATAGATCTGAAAGTTGAAGTGGAGTCAGGTAGATGAAGAGAGGGAGTCAAAGTATTCTGTTCTTAAATTATGAAGGATGAAGACTATGAGCAGATGCTATTGCCAAAGAATCAGCAGGCAAATCTCAAGCATGTGTGAAAACATCATTATATCCCTTGAATATCTTTCTCCCTAGGAGCCCATCATATTGGCACTTGCTTCAAGATCAAGGACATGCTTTGAACTGCAAAGGCTCCTGATAACAGGAATTTATATAAGATTCATATGATGTATACTTTGTCTCTAAAACATTATATGATCAAATATCTAAAAAATTAAGAATTTCTTTTTCTGATATTTTTTCAGATAAGAGACTAAAAATTTTAATGAAATAACTGTAGCCTGTGTTCATAATTTTTTTAAATTTTTTGAGGAACACAGTTTTCACATATATTTTTTACTTCTACTCAAAAGTAGAAAATTTAGATATACTTTTAAGTTCTATTTCTATAAACATGCTTAAAGAAGACACAATATCTTATTATCTAAAATGATAAATGGTTTACAGTCTGCCTTTAGAAGTTCTCAGTGATAGTTACCAAAAAGAAGAAAAAAAATCCTCTGCCCTTCCATTTTGGTTTTAAGCACACATTGTAATTCCTTAAGAATATGAAAGATCTTTACCTAATATATGAGGGGTTTACTCTTAAGTTTTGCAGCATAAAATATTGAAATTTTCTAATACATACATGTATCTATTGAGAACTTAAAATATATTAGGAATTCACATTTTCAGTTAAATTTTATTTCCCATGACCTTTGAAAACTAGGAAGAGAAGCATCAAGCAAAAGGAAATGTTATTAGTCAACAATGCAATCTTTTTCTCCCATAATTTTTAATGTATTTCCCCACTTCTATGCTTGAGACACTGTAGTCAAGATGGATTTATATTTGCAATTCCATAGTCTCTTTTAGATTTGTACTTACACCACTTTTAAAAAAATTCTGTTCTTTCTGTAGTCATATATATTAATAGTACTCTAGAGAATAACTCCTATTAAAGGCATTAAACTTACAGATGTGGGTCATACTTTATCCCGTGATTTGTGAGGCCTGGAAACTACAAACATATTTGGTCACTTAGGTTTGTTTTTGAACATCTATTCATTGCTGAAAATGTCAGAATATCTATTCTCTAGTCAAAAGAAGAAAAATGGGATGGATTTTCTATGCAGGTGAGCATTTGTAAGAGGAATTCATGCAAACTTTTAATGAAACAGTGTAAAGGGGTTAGGCAAGATACAAGACTATTTAAATTTTTTAAAACAAAGTCTGTATTGGTGTTATGGCTTGTATCTAGATGCCCCCCCAAAGCCTTATGTAGTCATAGGTGGGGCTTTTTCAGAGATGGCTAGATCTAGAGTGTGTGATGCTGGAATTGATTCATGATGCAATGCTTGGATCAAGGGCACTAGGATTAAGGATGTCATTGCTGCCTGCCCTAAGTAGTCTGGATAAGATATAAGGGATAGGAAGAGCTATAGTCATCCCTTGCTTGCTTTTCTACCTTTTGCCCACCACGAACTGTTTCTTCTCTGCAATGCCTGTCTGCCCTGCCACCCTGCCTTGGAGCCAGCCAACTATAAACTGAAACCTCTAAAAACTGTGAGCTAATAGATGTTCTTACTCCTTTAACTTGAGGTGTTGGATATTTTGTCTCAGCAAGGAGAAAAGTAACTAATACAGTTGGTCAAGAGTTCCCATCATTGAGTCACAATACCCAACACCTACAACTTCAAGCTTAATTTGGCTTGAGGATTCAGTCCAAGCTCCACTGACTCCAAGGCACAGACATCAGGGTGGAAGTGTGTGGCAGAGCAAAGCTGCTTACTTCATGGTGGCAGGGAAGCAGAGCAGGGGAGCAGTGCTACAGAGAAGCAACCAGGAACCAGATATAGAGAACACAGTCATGCCTCCATGACCCAGATGCACTCAGAATTGTGCTTTACTAATCTGCTGGTTGGCTGACAATTTAACTTAAACATCACAAAGTCTTTTCTAATTTTTCAATAAACATTTGGTTTTGAAATAGATTTCGATTTACAGAAAATTTGCAGATATAGAACAGAGAATGTCCATATAACTCATATGAGTGGCTTGTATTATTAACGCATTGCATTAATGTAGTACATTTGCCACAATTAAGGAATCAATCTTTACATATTTTTACTAACAAAAGTTCATACCTTAGACTGCCTCAGATTTCCTAATGTCATCTCTCCAACCTTGATACCACACTACATTTAGTCACCCTGGCTACTTAGGCTCCACTTGGCAGTGACAGTTTCTCAGACTTGGCTTATATTCGGTGATCTTGACAGTTCTGAGGAGTACTTGTCAGGCATTTTATAGATTGTCCCTCAGATGGGCCTGTCTGATGTTTTTCTCATGATTAGGCTGTGATTATGGGTTTTGCAGAAGAAAACTGCAGAGTTAAAGGGCCATTCCCATCACATCCTATCAAGGGTATATACTACCAATAGGAGTTATCACTGTTGATGTTGAACTTTATCACCTCACTGAGGGAATGTTTGTCAGGTTTCTTCACTTTAAAGTGACTTTTTCCTGTACCTTTTCCACTCTATAGTCTTTAGAGGTCCACACTTAAGGAGCAGGGTGTTATTTCCTACCTTCTTAAAGGCAGAGTGTCTACATATATAGTTCAAAAATTTTCTGCATGAGAGATTTGTTCATTCTTCCATGTGTTTATCCAGTCACTTATTTCTATTAGTATGGACTCATGGATATTTATTTATATTTGGGTTATAATTAAATACTACTTTATTTCATTGGTTAATTGTTCCCAGCTATGGCCATTCGAAGCTCTTTCAGGGGACTCCTACGTACCCTTGATATATCACCATTATTGTGTTTTGGATTATTTTTTCATATTTTTGTTGAACTTTAATAAATACAAGAAATGTTAAGACAAATATTCAAGTGCATAAATATGTTGCAAACATTCATATTTGGGCAAAAGTTTCCCTTTGGAGGTGGGATTTTCCTAAGAGAACCAGAATTAGATTGTCACTGCGATGAATCCACATTACCAAAGATGTGGATGAAATTCCCAGAAAGTAAAGATTTCTAAAAATATTGTTTGTGTTAATTTCTATGTAAAATGCTAAAAATCAATAGAATATAGACAGTTTATTGCTTAATTAAGAGAAAAAAATCTAAAATACACCTTCTTTTAAGCTTGATTTTTAAGAGTTTTCTTTTAGAGGTAATGCTACTAATACCAGTATCTGAGACTTTGAATTACTTTTATTCCTTCCCTTGGTTTGTATCTTTCTTTGTGATTCTTTTCAATTTTGGTTTGTTTTTTCCTAGTCTTTTTCAACCACCCCTTTCTCACTAGTCATGGTCTTCTGTCCTTCCAGGCTATTTGTTCATCCTGAGACAGCAGTTTTGGGATACCAGGTTGACCTTGGATAAGCCACCCTTCCATCTGGACTCAAACTCTTTGACCTGTAAATATGATGTTTTTGAACTAGAGGATGTCTAAAATTTCGCATAGTTCTAAGACCTCGTCATTCTAGTAATCTGTATTGCTGATAAATACATAGAAACAATGACATAGAACTGCCTCTGGGCCAAAGATTCAGAAGAGAGGTTGCATTGAGACCGAGTGACAGTCTGGAAAGGTTCTAGTCTCTGACATCCAGCAGCTGTCCACCTGTTCCCTCTACCTTCTTATGAATGTTGGGTATTGAGAAGATATTCATCAAGTTGATTTCTATGGGAAAGAAAGTCTTGTGTGCAAACTGGTGAGCTTTAAAAGGATGTGATTTTTGAGTTTCATCTTAAAGATGGATTAGAATGTCCACTGTATATGAGTAGCTCATAGTTGGGAGCAGCCATGAGATTACCTGCAATGTTTGAGCAACAAAATTTGTTTGCAGAAAGAGCAACTGCTCTTTTCAGTCAAGAACAGCTGCTTTCCTTCCCTGGATTCCTCCTTCCTTTCTTTATTTCTCTCCTTCCCTCCCTTCTTTCTTTTCTTTTCTTTTTCCTGTCTTTCCTTCTTTGATACCAGCTCTGACATTAATTCTTTTCACAATTCCTTGTGGCTTTACCTCATTCTATTAGATCAACACCAACAACTCAAAAGGGAAACTCAGAAGAAAACGCTAAGTAGCTCACCATGTGTAGAGTGCCTCTACTCTTATTCAACCAGATTGAAATGCATAATTTTTCACCTGAATGGAAAAGAGGAGCAACAAGGATTATTTAAAATAGTAACTAATTCTGTATCCCTCTCCAGTTAGTCTGGGTTTAAGGACATGGATAGAAATGCAATGTTTCCCAAAGAAGTAGCTCTGTTTCAAGTGCTTTGAACGATAGGAAAGGAATATGAAATATATTCTGTGTGTGAAATTTACAGCCTGACATTGGAAAGGTAATATTAGTACACTTCAAATGATCACTTTATAGCATTATAAAAGACAATGGCTAAACTCTGTGGCACTACTTTCCTGCCCAAATGATAACTAATTAATCCTAGGTATCTTTTACACTTGTTTTGACCCAGAATAAAAAAATTATAATGAGTTAAATACAATGTAAATTACTTTCTTTCCTGAAGAAACGTTGGCTGGCCTCTGAATTGTCATTTATATTTTTCCCTTTAATATGGCCACTGTAGATATAAGCTGTATACACTGTGGGATGCTTCTAGACATGTTTTCTAAATGGGGTCCTTAAATAAGAATATTTGTAACAAAAATGACAAAAAGAAGGATACAGTTTGTGATTCAGTGTCGGGATTTGGTAGCAGTTCAGTAATACTTGTTGGTTGCAACTCTTTCGAATGTGATAAAAGACCATGTGGTTCTCTCAGAATCACAGAAGTAGGTAGGTAGTGGGAATCAACTCACCATGCTCGCTTGATGAGTACTGAGGACTGCGTCATACACCTTTGCCTTGTTCCAGGTTTCCCCTTTTTCCCTTGAACAAGAATGATCAATCCACCTTTTACCATTTTTCCAAGTCTTAATGGTTCCCCTTTGACTCACCCACCAGCTGACTGTCCACAGAAAAGAGAAACTAGAGCTGCCTGTTACAAGAGCCTCATCTTTCCATTCCTGCCTAGAAAGATTTCTGCAGTCCTACTCACTGTGGCTTCCTGTGAACATTTTTTCTGTGGAAACATGTATTGGACCTTGATACAAAATTAATATCTCTGCCCATGTCTCTGTGCCCTTGTGATATGTGCTTCTTAAATCGCATGTTTCTCATTGTCCTTGTAACGAAGCTCAGCTGGACTCTCCATCCTCTTCCCCAGTACAGTCAACCCCAGAGGCTTTTGGATTTGAGATTCTGCTTCATCTCAGTGTGCGAGATCAATTCCCCCACTAGACTGTTAGACCCTCAAGTGAGGAAGTAAAACTTGTTTGGTGGATGAATGTTTCTCTGAAATTTTTCATATTTCTTGTAAAGCTTTTATTAAGATATAATTCATACTTATGTAAAGCTTAGAAAACAGAAACACACAAAATGAATATGCAAATGGCTACCTATTCCCCACTTCAGAGAAATGATTGCTCTTCAGTTGTATACGTTTCCTTCTAATCATTTTTCTTTAACAAGTGTATAGAAATCATGTTGTGTTTCACATTAGCAAAATATACTTATGATATATATATATAACTTTATACAGTAATTTCTTGGCTCAACATTGCAACAGTTCTTTGCAGCATTGAAAATGCTTTAAATATATCATATTTATTTCGATAACTTATTCTTAGACACAGAAGTTTTCAGAGTCTTGATCTTGGATTTCCCCTCCTGAAGAGAAATAAACTTCAGTCCTTTATAACCTGCCCTACACCCAGTTTATGGTACTTTGTAATAGTAGCCCAAAAGGTCTAAGACACATAACCTCTATCATGTTTTCTCCTTCCTTCCCAATAACCATCAAAATCTTTTCATTTCACTCAAAATTTTGGAAAGAAAGGAGTTTTAGTAGCCACTTTAGACTTTGGAAATATGATCTGTCTCTTCAACTCTTCCTATTTTGTTTAATGTTTTTGTTTGTTTTATAGTTTTCTTCCTATTGTCCTAGTTCAACTTGAGGCTGTTAATTGATTCCCCCATTTTATTTTCTATTCATTATTTATGACTTATAGAAAACCACATATTTACATTGTAATAATCTGACTTCTGTAATTTTATTAACTCATATTTTGCAGTTAATTTTTATTATGAAGAGTTATAAACCTATAAGAAATTTATGTAATAATATAGTAAATATCCTCTGTAAAGAGTATATTACATATATATATTTCCATTTCATTAATCTATTAATTATTACATTTAAAGATGGCATTCACATATTATTTATGAGTTACTACAGTATTCTTTATTTGTTATTAAGGCTCCACAGGAATCATGAGTTTGAAAAGAGCTAAACATCTTTAAAAAAAAGGGGGGGCTAAACATCTTTGGTGTGTGTTATGTAAGAGTCTCCTGTTGCAGAAATGTCAAGTTGTTTACTGTGATGAAATGGTCAAATATTTAGATAAATTCATGTATTTTACTCTCATGTCTTGATTGTATTATGTATATCTAACTCAACATATTGAATGTATATCATAATGATATTTAATAATTTATATAATACTTAAGATTTTATTATTAAAATTTGAGAGTGTGCTTTCATTTTTTTTTAGAAAATCCATATTTTCCAACCACCCAAATATTATTTTAGTCCTTATGTGAACTGCATTTTCATCTGTTTTTTTAAGTTGGCTCAACTGCACCTGTTCTATTGGCCTTTATGACTGTAAAAGGGATGTCTTTCATAAGTGCTTTTAATTGCCAGTACTGTAAGAAATGGAAATGTCTCACATGGCATCTATTTTGCAATTAATTGGTGATGAAAAAAGGCAACAGATTTCTTATTATTTTTCCAATAGTTATTTTCTAAGACATGACATGCTTCTTTACTCACTATTGTGAGAATAATTTTCCCTGTCACTAGAAGAACTTTTAAAAAACAACAATTAAATTTGTCCTTTCCCCTTCATTGAAGGAAAATTGGAATCAAACTTCACTCATATTCCATCACTACTATAGACTATGATTGAAGAACAAAGTACAATATTACAGGAAAGTATCTGGAAGAATTCTGATATAGCATGAATCCTTACAGAATATATTTAATACTGTAGCCATTTTTTGTTATAAAAGGGTTTAAATACAGCATAGTATGCTAGCTTCCTTAATGGGTTGGCTGCTTTTAATAAACATTAAAAAGGTTCAAATTTGACTTTGATATCACTTTAGTACTTAAAAATGGTGAAAATTGATAAATGCCAAATCAAAAGATATACTTTATGGATTGTTCCATACAGCTAATCTTATTACATGATTCCACTAGGTAGGGAAGAAACAAAAACAACACTGAAAGTACTAGCGGAAATGAAAATATCTTACAGGATGAATTAAGCAAGGATAGGGCAAAGTCCTCTGTTTCCTTTGTGCTTTGGAAATACCAAAGTGTTTGTGTTTACACAAGGATGCTTGATGCTTACTGAGCCAAGATTATCTCCTTGGCAGTAAACCAACTTTATTTCCTTTTCCTTTAGATTAGTTAAGAGTTTATTTAAAGTACATGTTTTTACCTAAATACTATATTTATTACTATACTGAAACAATTCAGAATGCAAATGTAAAGTCTACCTCTTTGTTATTTCTCATGTTTTCATTTATTTTGGTTGGTGAACTATCTAGTCTTTCCCAAAACACAGTGATTTGGGTCATTTAATCATAGTCCACACTTAATATTGACTTAACAGGAGAACCTTAAGGAGCTTACTACATGTAATGAATGGGAAGAGAATATCAAAACCATTAAGGTTGAAACATGTTTTAAATTTCATATTCCAATCTGTCACACCTCAACATTTCACGGGTTTCTATTTTGTGTTTTTAAAAAAAAGTGATACTATATTCTGAAACTTGACATTCAGGTTACCAGGGTGTGAGGATTTTTGAGACAACAGTTCAAGTAGTGTGCTAGGCAACCTGAGTTTTATTATTTAGTCAAATGCCATTGGTAATTTTAGAATGATTTATTTCCCTTCAGCTCCGTAAGAGCTGAAGATTATATGCTCTGGCAGCCACATCCTGGGATGAATCTGAGTATATTTGCATAGCATTTCATAACTTCCTAATGAGGAGAAGGAGTTTACAAAGGTATTTGAGGTCCTCAGAAAGATGGTGTTACACAGTGCAAATGATGGCAGAAATTAATTTTGTAATAGCCATATTTGAGGATGACGTAATTGAGCTTCGGGGGAGGAGTCAGTTGAGCGGAATTCAGAGAGTATGGAACTTAGTAGGGAAATGCTCAACTCAGAAGCAAACTCAAAAACTGCGAAGATAACACATGATGGTTATTTTTATACTCCCTTTCCTTAATGAGATTTCTGAGAGTTCATAGAGATATATAATTTACTACCAAAGACAGAACACGCATTTCTGTAGGACTTACAGGAGATAAATGATACCAGCAACTTTATCAAAAATTCAGTCACAAAAGTCACAGTGACTCATGACAGCAGGACACAGTGACACAATTCATCTGCCATGATAAGTATTTCAAGATTCTTCCTTCCAAATCCACACACAAACCCTTACTCTAACCATATACCTGAGCTTGATCCTATCCTTTACCCTCACCCCTCACACTGACTCCTGCTTTTTCTATTCTCCTTTGTCTTTGCCTTCTTTTTTCTTTAATCTTCCTGAAATGAACTCCTTTTCTGAGATTCATCCTAGAGTTGGGAAAAACAGCATAAGGAACAGACTCCAGCTAGAAACAGGGCATCTGGCACATGCTACTTAATTATGAAAGGGAAATGATTGTTGTTATGGACTGGTTGTGAGTGTCAAAATGTCCTTCCTGTTAAAAGACCTGGTTTCAAAATGCCAAACACACTCTGTAGACTATTGTAGGCACTTGCTTAGGAGCTAAATAATAAATAAGCCAGCCTAACTGATCCTACCTGACATCCAGGGAGTCTTGTGGGGACTTATGTTTTTGTCACTGGTAGTTTGAGGCTAAAGAGATCAGGGATTCATCTGCTCAATGTTGGTATGTTTTGGATTTATCCATATGACAAATGGGAAGGTAGCATTGTTATAACACTCAGTAGACAATTATTTCATAAATGTATTGTAGTTTTTCCTTAATATTTTAATATTTAATATTTAATATCAGATTTTATAAACTGAAAGAAACTCAAATGATAATTTGATTTATGGGGTTTTTTTTCAGATAAATATGCCTGAGTTTGTATGCCATGACAACAAAAAAAGGCTTCTGATGCTATTTAGATTTCTTGTCACAAATTTTCCTTGTAGTATTAGGCAAATGCTGATGGATTTTTTAGTCAAGAATGTTCAGTAGTAGTAGGTGGCTTGCAAAATTAGGGCAAAATGAGACCTGCTTTTCACTGGATCTGTTTTCATCTCTTTATCTCTTATGCAAATTTGTTCATTTCATTAATTTCTTACTGCACCACCTGTATTCTGAAGCAATAGATTCTGAAATAATGTCTTACCTGGGCTGAGGATTTAGCTCAGTGGTTCTGGTGCCTGCCTCGCAAGCACAAGGTCCCAAGTTCAATACTCCATACCAAAAAAAAAAAAAAGAAAGAAAAGAAAAAAAAATAACGTCTCACCTACCTTACATCAGGAATTGGGGAAAAATCCACATAAAGCTAAATAGTGCCTGGATTGGATATTAAAGGGAAGGGTGGAGAATAGAAAAGTTATGAAGAAGCATAGGAGCCAGGGAGAGAAGAGCCAGGGGATGAAAAGAACATCCACAGAGCTGCAAGACAGAACAGCGTATCTGTCCTCATGATGGAAACTTTCTGGTGTGCAGCTGAGCTCTCCATTGTTCTCCTTGCACCACTCTTTGCCCTGGAAATTTTTATTATTATCCATTTCCAAAAGACCCCGAGATCCTTAACTGAATTATCTACTCTCCAGCCCTTCCATGAGACATTGGAACTCTTCTGCTATGGCTAAGGCACCACACTCACAGCATCCAGTGGTAAGTAACTAGTGTTCAGGGTAGCTCCAGAGAGGTGTGTGGTTTGCATGACAGCATTCCACCATGTTCCTGAAACCTTTCTGCCTTAAGTGGCCAGAAATCCTAAGTCTCAAAAATATTCTTCGGAGGTGGTGCAACATGTCATACTCATGTTTAAGTAAATGAATGAGTGAATTTCTTCCTATGCCAGACTGTTATCTGTGAGAAAGTGTCTTTGTCCATTTCCTATTGCTTTAATAGAATATCTGAAATCAAGTAATTTATAAAGAATAGAAAATTATTTGAATCTCAGATCCAGTAGCTAGAAAGTCCAAGAGCATAGCATGGTCATCTCTAAAGGTCTTCCTGCTGCTTCATGATGGGGTTGGGCATCAAATGGAGAAATAGACTGCTACTATTAATCTATTTTCCTAATCCTATGAAGCTATGAATGCCATCATTGGGGTCCCGTCCTCATAACTTCATCTAATTTTAATTAACTTTCACAGGCCTCATCTCTAACTAACTTTAACTTATACATTTGGGGATATTGAGTTTCCAATAGATGAAGTTCTGGAGGGACATATAGAAATCATAGCTGTATGCAGAGCAATCATTTTCTTACTGAATTTACTCAAGAATTATTATTATTGAACTAAAATGAAGACAATGCATTGGGTCCTTGAGAAATAAAGAAAATAAAAATTGACAATTTCTCACCCACGAGGACCCTGGTGGCATGGAGCACCTGCTCTGTCCCTGTGCTCTGCCCACCGCAAACAGCTTAGCCATGTGAGTGCCTGGACCCCCCACCACCACCACCACCTCTGGCCTCCTTGCTGTGCTGCTACCTGTTTCCACACTACAGAGGCACAGGGGGTTAAAAAGGCATTGTCCTGAGCTCCAGAAGATAGAGCAGAAGTGAGCAACAAAAAGAGGGCCTCTCCGGCTCCTTGATGAAAACTGAAGACCAATGGAAAAATGAAGAGAATCTGAGCAATAAATGCACACAAGACCACTGAACTTGGTAAGTTGAAGGGATCATCACCTCCCATCGGAACCCAGACTATCTTCAGGGGAAGGGCAGCTGGAACCTGCAGTAGAACCTTTTAGAGTTCAACCCTGCAGTAGAACCTTTTAGAGTTCAACCCTGCAGGAGGACAGGGAGCTCAACTTGGGACTATCAGAGAGAAATCTGCCTGAATCTCACAGGTCTGCTACTGGGTTGCTGAGACTCATTGGCGTATCTGTACATGGGTGCCCACTTTGTCTATTGTGACAGCAGAGACACCCTGAAGAAGCCCCTCCATTTTTATTTTTTATTTGCAAAAAAAATTTTTCTCCTATTTTAAATTTTAAATTATTTTCTTTCTACTCTTCAAACTTTTATTTTTCTCTTCTTTTTTTCTTTATTGTTTCTTTTCTTTCACTCATTCTCTTGCTGTCCCACATTGTTTGTTCTTTATTTCCCTTTTTGTTCCTGTTCTGGACCTAATTTGGATTTCTTCTTTATTTTTCTTCTCTTTTTCCTTCTCTCAATTATCATTAGTTTTAAAGGAAAGTAAATACAGTTTCTAGCCTCCCTATTGCTGTTAGGTTGTCCTGTTCACATCTTTGTTCTTTCATTCTGCCTTTTCCTCTTGTCTTCAACAGTTTCTTAGAGTTTGCATGATCTTCCTGTGTCCTCTGGCCTCACTGCTAACCTTCCCCTATCCTTCTTCCTATCTATCCCTCCCTCCCCAACTACTTCTAACTCCCCATCCGAAAGGGTAAAGTTGCTATATTGAAGAGTTTTTTTCACTATCAGACATATGTTGGGCTGGTCCTTGATTTTGATATAATTCACGCAGCTAAGAGTGATAGATTAATAACTAATACAAACTGTCATTTTCTAAACTGTGCTTGATGCTATGGTGTTGCTTATTGTATCATTTGGGCTAAGGTGTTGTGATGGCCTTCCTCGTATAATGAAAATGAGATAACCTCAGAGTCATTAGAGACTCAAAACCTAAAGACCAGCTATACCTGGAAGACACTTCGGAAAAGCAATCATTTCACAAGTGTTTTAAACACAAGCAACAAAGATACTTACAATAAGCAATTTTGAAGTATCAACCCAGGAATTAAACCAAGGACAGTACCAAAACCAAAAATGAGACATTTAAGCAAGGCACAGACACAGACTTTCACTCCACCAAAGGCAAATTCTGGAAAAACAAGGTTGGAAAAATATGATAACCACCTGGACACCCTGAACTGATAGCACAGGAAGTAACAAAACAGATGAACTAGGCTCTAGAAAAATTCAGAGCAGAAATAATCTTCCAGGTAACTACAGAGATGGTGAGCAGAGTGAAAGACATGATTAGAGGCTGTAGAACAGAAACATGAAAAAACAGATGACATCAGAAACATGCTGGAAGCCATGAATGCACAGCAAAAGAAAGAAATGGAAACCATGATCACCCAATATAAGAAAGCAATGGAATCCATGAAACAGATTGAAACAGTTATCCAGGAGATAAAAAACTCCAATGAAAGTATTCACAAAAGATTAAGGGAATGTGAAGATAGAGTATCAGATATAGAAGACAGGATTGTGGTTAGTGACCATGAAAACAGATTTCTTCAAAATAGTAAGGGACCACGAGAAATCAATCCAGCAGCTGCTAGAGGATGTAAAGAAGAATAACATAAGACTGATAGGAGTCCACAAAAAAACAGGAGAAAGTACAATTGACATAAAAAACTGTTCACAGAAGTAATAGTGGAAAACTTCCCAGAGAGAGGTAGAGATTTGGACATACAGATAAGTGAAGCATGTACAACTCCAGTTAGCAATGATCAAAAAAGTTCTACACCTAGACATATAATAGTCAAGATTCCAGAAACCCAACAGAAGAACAAAATCCTACAAGCACTTAGAGAAAAATAAATCACCTACAAAGGAAAGCCCATCAGAATCACAGCAGATTTCTCAACACAAACACTCAAGGAAAGCCTGGAGTGAAGTATTTCAAGCCCTAAAAGAAAATAACTTCCAACCTAGACTGTTGTATCCTGCAAAATTATCTTTCAAAATCAATGGAGAAATTAGATGCTTCCATGACAAAGAACACCTGAGAAATTTCATGAACACCAAACCAGCACTCCAAACAATTCTGAACAATATCCTAGAAAAAGACAATGAAGGTCACAACTCCATGAGGGCCAACAGAGGGAAGCCACCAGGAAAGGTAAGAAACTAAAAGGAAAGGGGGAAAAAATAAGAAGAGAGCCAGCAACAGTAAAACATCATGACAAGGATGAGTCAATATCTCTCAATTATAACTATCAATGTTAATGGCCTCAATTCATCAATCAAAAGAAATAGACTGACAGAATGGATTAAGAAGCAAAATCCAACAATATGCTGTGTACAAGAAACACAGATAACTCAAAAAGAAACTCATAGACTGAAAGTAAAAGTATGGAAAACAGTTCTCCATGTGACAGGAACCCATAAAAAAGCAGAGGTAGCAATCTTATTTGCAGACAAAGTAGATTTCAAACCAAAACTAATTAAGAGAGACAAAGATGGTCACTATATCCTTGTGAAGGGAACAATCCAAGAGGAAGAGATGATGGTCATAAATATATATGCACCAAAAATGAATGCCCCCGACTATACAGAACAAATATGAATGGACATGAAAAACCAAATAAGCACTAATACAGTTGTAGTGGGGGACCTCAATACCCTACTATCACAAATAGATCATCTAGATAAAAAGTCAACAGTATAATTCTAGAACTGAATGAAACTACTGAACAAATGGACTTAATAGATGTTTACAGCATGTTCCACTGCACAAAATCAGAATACACATTCTTTTTGGCTGCACACAGGTCATTCTCAAAAAGAGAGCACATGCTATCTCATAGGACATGTTTAAGTAAATGTAAAAGAAATGAAGTTATGCCGTGTATATTATCAGCACACGGTGCAATAAAATTGGAGATCAATAGCAAAAGAAACCACAAAACCCCCACAAACACATGGAAATTGAATAACACTCTCTTGAAAAACCAATGGGTCACAGAAGAAATTAGATAGTTTCTACAAGTAAATGATAATGCCAGTACAACATGCTGGAATTCTATGGGACCCAATGAAAACAGTTACATGAGGGAAATTCATAGCAGTAAATGCCCATATTAGGAAAACAGAGAGACCTCCAATAACCTAATGCTGAACCTCAAGTTCCTACAAAAAGAAGAACATGACAAACCCGAAGCTCATAAAAGAGAGGAAATTATAAAGATCAGAGCAGAAATCAATGCAATGGAGACTAAGACAACGATCCAAAAAAAAATCAATGAATCAAAGAGTTGGTTTTTCAAAAGAATAAGTAAAACCTTTAGACAACTTCATCAAAAAAAGGAAAGAAAGTCTCAGATCCATGCAATTAGAAATGAAAAAGGTGAAGTCACAACATCCAGCAGAAATCCAGAGTATCGTTAGTATATACTTTGAGGACCTGTACTCTAGTAAAATGGAAAACACAGAAGAAATGGACAGATTCCAGGATACATACAAATTGCCAAAGTTAAATGAAGAAGATATAGAAATTCTAAACACCCCAATCGCAATGAGTGAAATTGAAAATGTAATAAAAAATTTACCAACAAAGAAAAACCCAGGGTCTGATGGCTTCACTGCTGTATTCTACAAGACATTTAAAGAAGAACTATAACCATTACTCTTTAAACTCATCAAGGAAATTGAAAGGGAAGCAATACTTCCAATTCATTCCTGGAAGCAAATGTTACTTTGATTCCAAAATCAGGGAAAGACCCAACCCAAAAAGAGAACCACAGGCCAATCTCCCTAATGAGCATAGATGCAAAAATACTCAACAATACTAGCAAAAGTAATACAGAGGGTCATCAAGAAGATCATACACCCTGACCAAGTTGGATTTATCCCAGGGATGCAAGAATGATTCAACATACTTAAAACAATAAATGTAATACCCTATATTAACAGAGCCAATGACAAAAACCATATGATGAACTCAATAGATGCAATAAAAGCATTCAACAAAATCCAACACCCATTCATGATAAAAAAAAAACAAACAAACTGCAGAAAAGGTCTTTATCTCAACCTGATTAAGGCTATCTATGAGTACCCAATGGCCAACATCATACTAAATGGGCAAAAACTGAAAACTTTCATGCTAAAATCAGGAACAAGACAAAGATGTCCACTATCACCACTTGCATTCAATATAGTTCTGGAAACATTAGCCAGAGCAATTAGACAAGAGAAAGAATTAAAAGGAGTAAAGATAGGAAAGGAAGAATTTAAACTGTCATTATTTGTTGATGATATGATACTTTACATAGAAGACCCATAAAACTCTGCCAAGAGACTTCTAGACTTAATTGACAGATTCAGTAGAGTAGCTGGATACAAGGTCAACACTCAAAAAACAGTGGTCTTCTTGTACACAACAGATTCACTGAGAGAGAAATTAGGGAAACAATTCCTTTCACAATAGCATCCAAAAAAAATGAAATATCTAGGAATCAATCTAACAAAGGAAGCAAAAAACCTCTACACTGGAAATTACAGCACTCTGAAAAAAGAGATCAAAGAGGATATAAGAAAATGGAACAATGGCATCTGTTGTTCCTGGGTAGGAAGAACTAATATAGTGAAAATGGTCACACTTCCAAAACTGCTATATAGATTTAATGCAATGCTGATTGCAATTCTAACAATGTATTTCACAGAACTAGAGAAAATAATCCAGAAATTCATTTGGAACCAGAAGAGACCTAGACCTAAAATATCAAAAGCAATTCTAGGCAACAAAGACATGGCAGGGGGTATCACAATCCCCAACTTGAAACTGTACTACAAAGCTACTGTGATACAAACAGCATGGTACTGGCAAAGAAACAGACCTGAGAATCAGGGAAATAGATTAGAAGATGCAGAAACAACTCCAGACATACTCAGCCATCTCATCTTTGACAAAGGGGGTAACTGCCCTCACTGGAGGAAAGATAGCCTCTTTAATAAATGGTGTTGGAAAAACTGAATTTCAACCTGCCAGAGATTAAAACTAGACCCATATCTATCACTGTGAACTAAACTAATATTGAAATGGATTAAAGATGTAAATATTAAAACAGAAACACTAATCTTGCTGGAAGATAATTTAGGTAGAACTCTCGAAGACATTGGCATAGGAAAAAACTTTATGAACAAAACCTCAGCATGGGAACTAGCCAAAAGAATCAACAACTGGGATCTCATCTTATTAAAAAGCTTCTGTACTACAGGAGAAACCACCAACAGAGCTAAGAGACAGCCTACAATGTGGGAAAAACTTTTTAGCAGGTGTATCTCATACAAAGGACTACTATCTAGAATATATAAAGAACTGAAAAAAATCAGACCCTCCAAATATAAAGACCCAATTCAAAAATGGGGATCTGGAATGAACAGACATTTCTCAGACAAAGAATTAAAAGCAGCAAATAAGCATATGAATTTGATTCAACATCACTGGTCATTCGAGAGATGCAGATGAAAACAACACTGAGATTCCACCTAAGCCCAAAAAGAATGGCTGCTATCAGGAAGTCAACCATGGGGCCGGGGATTTAGCTCAGTGCTTTTGCCGCCTGCTGCGCAAGCACAAGGACCCGAGTTTGATCCCTAGTACCAAAAAAAAAAAAAAAGAAATCAACCAATAACAAATGCTGGTGGGGGCTATGGGGAGAAAGGAACCCTTCTCCATTTTTGGTGGGAGTGCAGACTTGTGCAACCACTGTGGAAATCAGTATGGAGATACCTCAAAGATTTAGGACTAGAAGTCCCATTTGACCGAGCAATTTCCCTGCTGGGTATCTTCCCCAAAGAATTAAAAGAATCATACCACAGCGATATATGTGTACCCATGTTTATAGTGGCAGTTTGTAAAATCTAAAGCTGGGAAACAGCCCACGTGCCCATCAACTGGAAACTGGATAAAGAAGCTGTTTTTTTTAAAGTTATTATTATTATAAAATGGAGTACTACTCAGCCATAAAGAATAAGAAACTAGAGGTATTTGTAACTAAATGGATGCATATTGAGGCCATACTCAAGTGAAATAAATAGGACACACGTGTAAATACCGAATAGTTTCTCTGGTGTAAGAAACTGAAAGTGTAAATAAGGATTAAAAAGATTAAAATGAATAATTGATAATTTGAAATAGGAAGAAAAGATCCAAATGTGTAGGGGAAGTTGGAGGGGAAGAGAAAAGGTAAGAAGGGAAAGGAAAAATTATAAGAAAAGGAAAAAATGGAATTAAGTGTTTGTAAATAGGGAAGGGTGGAGGGGGTGAAAGCAGGACAGGGAATAGGGGAAAATAAGAACCAGGATACATCATGTACAGGTACAAGTACTCAATGATAACTGTAAGAATGTTGTATACCTAAAATATACCAATAAAAGAATTTAAGCAAAAAAAAAAAAAATAGTAAGAATAATTTCTCATCCATATCTCTATCTTCCTTCCTATGTATCTATACTTGCTTCAAGTATGAGCAGTAGATTCTAAAAAATCCATCTTGGAAGTCTTATGAAACATTAAAGACAGAAAGCTTAAAAGAAAATATTAATATGTTCAATAATAGAGACATAAATAGTTTGGAGAGAGTTAGACCATGTATAAAATTTGAAAATATGTATAATATAAAACCTGAAAAGAAATTTTCAATATTCATCATCAGAAAAGGTTAATAGCCTTACTATATAAAACATTCTTATATATCACAAAAATTGACATAATTAAAAATAAATACAGGACCGGGGATTTAGCTCAGTGGTGCCACCACCTGCCTCGCAAGCGCAAGGTCCTGAGTTTGATCCCCGGTACCAATAAATAAATACATACATACATACATACATACAAGTGGCAAAAGATATGAGTGATCAATTTCACTAGAAACCAAATGTCTATAGCTAGAAATAAGTATAGAATTTTTCAAATCCCAAGTAAGAATAGATCCTATTTTTTAAGATATGGTTTTAAAAGCCAGTGTATCCTCTTTCCATATAAGTAATCTTTTTTTCCTAGCTTCCATTATTTTCATCTTCTCAGTGTATAACCAAATTCCTAGGCCCTGCCCTCTGAAGTCTCACCTTAGTGAAGGCAAATGAAAAGGGCAAAATGGAAGCACATGCAGGAAAGAGGAAGAAAAACCCAGTTCAGTAGTTTGGACACATCAATCTTTCCACTGCCTGAAGAAAGTTTCAGCCACAAAGGAAGAAGGAATCTTTCTAATCATTGTTGATACTAATTTTTATCACGGTTAATATGTCTGCCAGAATTCTCCAATTATAATAGAAGCATTTTTTCCTGGACAATTTATGATAAATGTGTGACTGATTCTTTGACAGTAAAAGAAAAAGAAAAAGAAAGGTTAGGAGAAACTGAAATGTTGTGAGAAGTAAATTATTTTACAAACTTTTAAAGTAAGGTAATTTTGCAATTAAAAAACTAATTTAGTAATTCTACTTCTGCAAAGTTATCTCATAAAAAGGGGTTTCAATTCATAACATTATTGTAAAGTAACTGCTCCTTGCAGATTTTGTATATTGGAAAAAATGAAAAAAACCTGTAAGTGTCCATCAAAAAAATTAGTACAGAGTCTTCATAAAATTGAATATATTAAGAATCATTCTGAAACATGAAGTTAAATAGACTTTGTAATTTATATAGACACTTTTGTTAAAATGAAAATACATTTTGGAGTCAAAAGGACAATGTACTATGAAGCTTGGGAGTAGAGGGACTTCCTGAGTAGAAATGGGCAAACGTCAGTCTTTTTACTGTGTTTTTGCAGTATTCTATAATTTCCTTAATATATAAATTTAGTGACCATTAGCTAATGCTCTTTTAATGGGTGATAATTTTAACAGTACGGAGTTCATGCTGTTCTGTCCCTACCCTGTCATTTTTCAGTTGCATGTAAAGGGAATAGAATGATTAATTACTGATCATTATAAAGACTTAGCATTGGTTTGTGCAAAAAAAATGAAAATACCTATTTTTAATTGTTTTAAAACTCGTGTAATATATATCACATGTGCTCATATATGCATGTGGATATATATGCATTTTATATTATACCCATTTATATTGATGCACTTTTGCTGTTAATGTGAGATAGCAAATTAATTTTGGATTCCCGAAATGTGTACATATAATGGTTTACTTTGATAGTTAAATGACCAAGTTCTTCAGTGAAAATATCTTTCTCTTCCCTTGCTCCACATTTCTCTCACTCACACTGAATTCCCTGACTCTTTCAGCACACCAGATACCAATTGGAAGCTGTGGTAGTGTGGAGAAACAGAAACAGAATAAAGTTGATTATTTAGCATAGCTTCAGCCACTGTTATTTTGCTGGCCAGTTCTCTATGCTGACACTGTGCAGGCTCCAGATAGCCATGATCAAGAAAAAAGCCAAGACAAATAAAAAGAACAGTGTTTTCACAATTCTAAACTTTTATCTACCTACAATATAATTCTTACATCAAGAAATATTTTAGGGACTATTTTAATCCAAAGAAAACTCCAGATCATACTCCAAGAAAAGGTGCTTCTGGGCCAGTACTCCTTCCATGAAAATAAATATCACTTCAGTGGATGGAGGAGAAAAGAGAGGAAGAAGAGGATAAAGAGCAAGAAGGATATAGTTATCTCTCACTCTAAGTTAATAAACTTTAGGAGTTGCAAAATACAGATGTGGTAGAAGCAATCAAACCTATCCCAAATAATTTAGAATCTTAAATAATATTTTCAAAATGGATCAATTAGGTGAGTACTCCTACTGATCACAGGGTAGCTAAACTGTCAGACATTGGAGTAAAGAGTGCCTTCTGGAAAAGGAGAAGGTAAGAGCAGAATGTTCCTTACTCCTTGTGAAAAAGTCACAGGAGACATTTTTACAGCAGTGAGCATGTCCATGTCAGTAGAGAGAAAGACTAGAGAGAGACACAATACTGCAAAGCACAAATGACGTGCAGTTTGCTGCACACATCTCAAAATCTAACCCAGAACACCACTAGTAGTACTAAAATAGCATTCCTACAAACTGGTCAAATTTCCACTGTACCTATGTTTTTAATTTAGTCTACTATTTATTTCTTTTCTCAGTAGACCAAGTCAAAAATATATCTCTTCTTACAATGAGAATCAATGGAAAGTACAGTTTGTTGTACATCTGACTTTTCTTGAACATACCTATCTTACAATATAAGAGAAAGAGCTGAAAAATAAGTGTTATTAAAAGGGTAAGTTTTAAAAAATAGAATAATCATAGAAGTCAAAATGCATTTGAGCATGAAAGCCATAGTTTGAACATAAGTTGAACTTTAACAGTGAGTTAGAACAGTATAAAATTATCAAGAAAGCATTTGAGTTTACGTTTAAACTTCCAGAAGAAAAATAATCTTAAATAGTCTCAAACATTTGGAGCACTTCTCAATTAGAATTCTTTGAAGAATGAAGATAAATTGATTCCAGGGTGATTCCTCAAAGACTCCTCAAAAGTCATAAAGCTGCTGAGTGCATACAACTGTTGAATGTTTAGTCTATGAGTTCAACGCGTTCTCTAGGCCGGGAAAGATGGAGTCTTTTATTGCAGATGGGCAAGATGGTTTCTGTTGGACTAAGGCTGTCATTTTGATATGCTTGTGAGGCTTAAAGCCTCTAACCTTTGAAAAATCCTTAAAACATAAATGTCAAGCACACCTAATTGTTTCTAAAGGCTTAGGCCATTGTAAAGGATTCAGAGAGTAAATATTTCACCACCCAGCATCTTACATTAACTCTGTTAGTTGTGTTTGGGTATATGTTAAACTTCTTATGAAATATAATTTTATTGCACAACTTGAAAACTTTACAGACATAATGTACTATGGAATACAACATTAAGTGACATAAATCCTCAAGGTCTTTAACTCTTACTAGTTAATATTTGTACTTTGAAATTTGGGTTGGCTGAAGGAACAGAAGAGTACAATAAAATGTAAATAGTTACCCAGCAATCAATACTTTGAATGGTTGAAATAGTCAGAATGTTAATTTGGAGTGATTTTATCGAGATACCGATTGGATGCTGCCATCTGTATCCAGAAACATAATATGAACCTGGCACTGCACTGTGTAGGATCTCAGTCCATGTGTCAACTCCAAGGGAGCTGTTCATGTTTAATTGCATTCTGGGACCACGTGTGTTTCTGCTTATTTACAAGCCTTTTCTCCCCTCATCCTCTGGTTCTTTAATGAATCTTCCTTGTATCCTTTCAATCTTCACAGGGGTTAGTGTGTTCTTCCTACAGAGCAAACAGAGCAGTTTGTGTACTTCTCACAACTTTTTACATGCTCTCATTTCTTGTTGGTTGCATGGTAGCCCCTCAGCTACTGTCATAGAGGCTATGAGATATTCGAGGGGGCAACACTACAAGGCAAATCAAATGGACATTTGCCCCATGGGCATGTGTACCCCAGGGTTCAGCTATGCATGTTAGAGATGGGGGGAGGGAAACTACTTGTCCATGTGGGCTCCATCCTCTCCCTTTGGGGGAGTATACCCTTCATAGGTTTGCTCTGATGGTACAGTGTAAAGGACGGGGGGCCTGAACTGTGATTTGAATCTTAGTTTTGCTGCACCTAGCCTCTATGAATTCCCTAACATACACCTGCCTTAAGTATAAAATATAAGAAAAGCTCCTAATATATAATGTAACCTTGAATATGAAACAAAATAATTTTATTGCATGACTCATAGTTACATAATTAAATAAAAGTCAGCAACAGTTGTTATTATTGTCCTACTCAATAGTTCAGGAAAATGTTCAGGAACTTGTTTGCACACATACAGACTTCTTCTATAACCCTGAGGCAAGAATAGTCTCAGCCACCTTTCAAGGTGACCTAATTTCATTGGTTCAATTCCAGAACCTGAGTGTATACCTGGATCTCCATAATCTGATCCCTTCTTGTGCAAAACTGTAGGCCACTGAGTATGAAAATCTGTTTAATAGAGGGAAAAAAACCACAGACAAAAACAAAAGGCACAGAACTGAAACTCCTTTAGATTTTTTTCAGTTTTAGATTTGAGGTTTCAAAATATTCACATGTGCTATGAGAACCCAACATGCCCATGGCTCACTGGTGTCCAATTGGCCTTATGCTTCTTATTTGTGCTTGGTTCTTTCTGTTGCTGCCTCTGAAATGGAGAATATGCTTTCTCTGAAAAAGAAAATAAAGTTTTCCTTATGTCTTCTAGGGTATTGATTCAAATTAAATATTTAAACAGGCTTTCTCTACACATATTCTAAAAGGAAAAAAATGCACAGAAAGAAAAAAAGAAAATGACTATCACACTTAAGCACTTGGTGTTCATAACAAATACTGGAGAATTTTTCCATATTGAGTAGTCACTGAAACTGCTCTCTTTACATTACCTATATCCACTACCCAACCATAAGCAGTGGTCTCACTATGTACATTGCCCAGGATAATTTAAAATTTCTGAATAAAGTTTCTAAGCCTGTAAATACCTCTGGCCTGACAGCTGTTGCTGCCTAGCAGGTTCAAACATATCTGCAGAGGAAGTCACTAATTAAAGTCCAAAAATCACATACTTGGAAATTTCTAAGATTTTTGGATTCTGTAGTTGTTATTTCAGAAATCCCAACAGCCTTGTGTATCTCATACAAAAAAAAAAAATCTTGGTTCTTTTCTTTTGCTTCAAATTCAATTTCTGAATTAAATAAAAGTGTAGGTTGCAGAGGATGAGAAAAGTTGTTAAAATGTTTTGTTTTTGTTTTTTGAGACAAAGTCTCACTATGTAGTTCAAGCTGGCCTTGAACTCACTGTGTAGCCCAGGCTGGCCTCAAACTCTCCATGATCATCCTGCCTCAGCCTCCCTAGTGCTGGGATTACAGGTGTGCACCACCACACAGGCAAAATGGTTCTTCATTGTACTGGCTTAGAGGAAGTCAGACTTTTCCTTGGTCAAACTTGTTACATGATCCTTATCTAACTATAAGGAAAGAAAAGATTTAGGAGAACTTGGGAATATTTGGCGGATATTAACTCTTTGTCAGAATATGTATGCATACTAATATATATATATACATATATACATGGGCATAAAATGCATTAAAATACTCAGAAAGTTTCACAATCTATTATTAACTAGTAACCAAAAAGTGTGAAATGGAATGGGTAGTAAAGGGAAGTTTTAAGATACTGTATATACACCTATAATATAATTTTTACAAAGGTCATATTTTGTGTATTATTTTTAATTTCAACTTTTAAACAGTGGTCTCCATGTACCTTTTACACTTCCCAATTTCACTCACAAATTTTATCAAAGACCAACTGATTGTTAAATTCAGCATCTCCATTTGGGGTTTGGTTGTGATTGACCTCTTACTGCATTTGACACTATTAAGCATATGGCTCCTCTTTAAAATATGTGCCTACAAAGAAATGAAATAAAATATGTGCCAACAGTTTGTAATAGCTAAAACTTGGAAACAGCCCAGTTACCCATCAACTGGAGACTGGATAAAGAAGATGGGGATTTTTTTTTATAAAATGGAGTATTACTCAGCTGTGAAGAATGAGAAACTAGAGAAATTTATAGCTAAAGGAATGCACATCGAGGCCATACTCAAGTGAAATAAATAGGGCACACGTGTAAATACTGAATAGTTTCTCTGGTGTGAGAAAATGAGAGTGTAAATAATGATCAAAATATATAACTGATAATGTGAAATAGGAAGAAAAGGTCTAAAGGGGTAAGGGAACTGAGAGGGGTAGGGAAAGGAAAGAAGGGCAAGGAAAAAAATGAGAAAATGAAAAAATGGAAACAAAGTCTTCGTGAATAGGGAAGGGTGGGGTGTTGAGGGGAGGGCAGGGAAAGGGGGAAAAATAAAACCCAGATATGTCATGTACAGGTACAAGATCCCAAGGATGAATGTCATCGTATTGTATACCTAAAATGTACCAATAAACTTAATGAAAAAAATAAAAAATAAAATATTTGCCTGTATGACATTACCTCTTAATTCTCTGATTACTCTTCATTTTCCTTCATGCTACCATTTCTTGTTGGTTCCTTAAATGAAGGCATCCACACAAATTGTCTGTGAAGTTGTCCTCTGGAGTCATCCTCTTCTTTGAGCAATTTTAGAAATTCTCAGAGGCTCACCTTTCATATTTCACAGCAGAAGATGCAGAAATGTGGATCTTGATATCTCTCAGGATATTTGACACTCAGTTTCTAATTACTTGCCAGGCACCTTCACATCAGTGCCCACAGGGTTATTTAAACTCCTTAGGAATGTAGTTAAACCTCCCAGAATATTTGATTCATTACCTAACAGGGAAATATTAGTAGTAATAGTTTTCCCAATGGCTGAGTTTTATATATATAAAAGTGTGAAAAGATTTTTATTATAATCTTATTAGACACCAAGACTGGAAACCTTGGTTAAAGGCTTCTTTCTCTTTTCATGATTGTTCTCCCTATAACCTGTATTCACAAGATGTAATCCTAGCACTCAGAGAGCCTGAGACAAGAGGATTCCAAGTTTTAGCCAAAGCTTAGCCGTTTAGCAAGACCCTCTCTATATCCCCTGGCCGGCGATGTAGTTCAGGAAAAAGGCCTTGGGTTCAATTCCCTGTATAATAAATAAAGAAATATGTAAATAAATAAATTAAAACCTTGGTTTGCAAGAAGAACTGGTTCAGCTCGTAATCCAAAGCACTTGTATATCAAAGCAGAGAGAGAGAGAGGAGCCAGTCCCGATCATGTGACATTTGATGTGATGTACTATTCTTATTGCAAGACATTGCTTGTTTATCAAGTTAAAATTTCTTAGAAATATTTGCTCATCTTGTGGACACTCAAACCAAGTTACTCACTATTCAAGCTTTGACTGTAAATAAATACATAAATGTATCAGAGTCTATCAATTCTTCTACTAAATTATTTCCTGATTTCATTCTCTACTTTCAAGAACCTCATCTTTTTAAAACCAGATTATATGATAATACCTTTCTCTTGTTTCCTTGTTTGCTATCTTAACTAGTTTCTACTTCCTTTAGAATAATTTCCAAATATATGAAATCCAAATAACAGTTTAATCAAGATTCCTATAATCAGGATCCAATCTTTTTCCAGCCCAATTCCTCACCACTCATGCATTATTCTAATCTTTTCAAACAATACACCTCTTGTCTTAAATCTCCTGTGTCTTTACTCATTACCTGCTCATTTTATTTATGATTCATCCTCCTTTATCTGCTGAAACTCTTCTCCAAAGTTTATCTCAAAAGCTGCCCCCATATGATCTGTTCTCCTGACTACTGTACAGAAGAAATTAGTGAACTCTTCATTTTCACTTCCATGGTTATTGAATTTTACTTCTCTGCTCTTCTTATATCATTCCTTCTTATATCTGTGTAGGTATTCATTCAGTCCACAAATCTTTGTCTATTAGAGTGATTGTGTCAGAAACTGGCCATTATTCTGGTGACATAAATATGAGAGAGCTGCGTTTGACTGTTCTTGTTGACGTTCTAGAAGGCACTTTCCAAATCTTCATCTGTTTCTCTTCCTCAGTCGAGCTCATTCTCTGCACAAAATACATAGTTATCAAATGCTTATTGATCAAATCAGGTTGGCATTTACAACTCCTCCCACGCAGTCTGTCTCTAGAAATACTGTGAGATCAAAGACACTTTCACCATCAGGCTAGTTGAGCTGAATTTATATTCAAATTCCAGAATGCCTAACCTGAGGTATATCTATGGAATAATTTCTCATCAGACCAGGAGACTTAAAGGTACTCCAAGGAATATTCCTCTAGGGCATGCACTTACTCGGTTTCTGTGGCAAGAGTTAAACTATCTCAGACTCCCCAAGGCATAGCCCTAAGTCTCAGCCCTAAAGTAGGCTCTGACTGTAGGAACCTAGGTGTCTGTAGCTTTGATTTCAAATCCACTAAATCTTTTTTAAGGAAGGTGAGTAAAGGAAATAAGGGAGTTGTGCTAATAAAATGAGAGAATGGGGGTGCAGTGGAGGTGGAGACCAGGCAGAGAGCTTAGGATCCTTGTTCTAACTCAGCAGAGCTGAAGACCAAGGGGATTTAGTTGCAATTTGTGTTTCACAGCCTGTAAATCATGTCTGAACTCCCCTGGGTTAAGATGTTGCAATATTTCTTTTAGCTGCGTATTACAAAATACAACTAAAACATTTTGCTTGGAAACTGTTAGAAGTGGGGTCTTTTTGTTTGTACATATTTGAGTATGCAAGGTTCTTGAAACGTTCTTTAAAAAAATTAAAACAAACAACATACCATATAGAAATCTTAAAAATACACTACATTCAAATCTCTGTTTTGTTTATGAATATGTCAAATATATATTTTATATACTACAATAACATAATCTTTTTACTCTATATGGAGAAAATGAGCAAATGCTTTTAGAAATCATGATGGTCTTTCTGTTTTAAAGTTAGGTGCTTTTTTAGGAGTAAATGAAATTGTTTAAACACCTGGACTTTTTGGTTTATGCTATTCTACTAGTTTGTTAATGTAGATTTTTAACGGTCACTATTTTTATACTATAAATGAAGGAATTTATTCTTATTTAACAACAGAGAAAGAACTATGAAGCTATACTCCTTCTAGAAAAGGGGAACAATTATACAACTACAATGACAATGCACTCACAAAAGTATTTCTGGGCAGGGGGAGGGTTTAACCTTGGAACTAGATCATCAATGTTTTCAAATCTGATTGAATGGATATTATTATTTCAGCAACAAAAAAAATGCCTTGAAAATAAATTTGGTAATAAAGGAAAATCAAATTAATTTTTGGCAACTGCTTGTAATTATGTTAAAATCTGCCATTTGAATAACTTCAAGTTTCCTAAAATTTACAGATTGGAATTGTCTTAGACTATATTTGATAACCTTATAAGAATATCTTATTTACATAACCTAAAATTGAAGGACAAGCTTAGAAAAAAGGGAAGAAAGTTGTCATTGAGGAATTTAGGAGTGATGAGAGAAATCTTGCCTGAACTTTTTGATAGCTATTTGAGCAATACATTCCACTGAATAAATGTAGTTAGACTTGTAAATTGAAGAGCATTTGAGCTAAGTGATATGAAGCCCAGTAAATGGTGCCCAAATGGCTAGCTTTGATACTAAAGCTAGAGTCAATATATTTGCATAAAATGTCAGCGATTTACATTTGTTGAGCTGTTACATGTCTTTAGGTCTACTATTTTCTTTAAATCACTTAAGTACCCTATGAAGTAGTTAATATTATTTCCCCATTTCACAAATGGAACAAATTGAAGCACAGGGAGATTAAGTAATTTATGCACATTTGTACAGTCAGGTGTTTAATCCAAGAAATCAGATTCCAAAAGTCATGTCTTTAACCATTATCTTTATTCATTCTGTTCGGAAATAGTCAGTGCTAACTGTCATTTAATCTTGGAAGACTAAGGTTATATTCCTCTCATGCAGCAGCAATTCAGGGGCTGCTTCACAATAGATGCAAACATATTCTAAAACAAATTTGGACTTATTTTTTCCACCACTGTCTCTAAAATCTATGAAATCACCAGTTCATCAAGTCAAGGTCAGCATCTACCTGGAAAATACTGGAGGTGCAATTTTGAACAAAAGCTCCATGCTTGGAAAGGTGAAGTATTTTTAATGTTACTTCCCCTCTCTCACTCATCCCTACCAATTATATTTTTGAAGTTTGGGCACATTGCTACCAATGTATTCATTAACATTTTACATATTTAAATATTTACTCCAAGAAAATAAAACCTAGGTGCCCCGGAAGAGCTGTGTTTTAGAAGTTTTCCTGGAGCTCTGTGGTCTGAGTGAAATGATTTTGTCTTCCAGAAGTGGCCAAGCTCAGTGTAAAATAGCAAGTAGATCGAAATGCTCTTTCACTGTTTTTGCTGGGAAAAAGAAGTATTTTAGCATTATTTCCTTCATGTTCACTCTTCATTCTGGAAATATTTTACAGATTTTATGGAATTCCCACTGAGAAAAATGAAATGCTACCTTCAGATGGCCTGCATTTTAATGATTGAACAGGTACTCAGCATATCATAGTTGCTCAATAAAGGATTGTTGAAAGGAATTAAGTTTTAAAGATGGCTTGGTGCCAAGAAAAAC
Organism: Heterocephalus glaber; assembly: GCF_000247695.1. Next base: position 4,264,811 of record NW_004624823.1, on the reverse strand, counting down.
ATCTGCTAGGATGATGCAAGTTCAAATTCAGGTGCTCCCTGTGTGGCTGACTGAGACCAGGTGTTGAGTAAAGAGACCTTAAAGGAAAATGTTAAAAAGAAGAAACCTGTAAGTATTTTAAAGTTAAATCAAGCATAATAATGCCACATAGTTGCCAGTTTGCCCTGGCAAAGCAGGCAGAAAATATTGTCTCCCATTGGCAGGTTAGTCACTGGAGCCTGGGACAGTAAGAGTTCAGCCAGTTGGCCCATGATACAACTGAGACAAGACTGGAGGAGCCTGAACTTCAGGTGACCACACCACGCTGCCCCTCAAAAGAAAACTCTCCTGGAACCAGACAGCATTGTTGCTGAGCCAGATCTATTTACTCTACCTCCACCAGAACTCTCCTTCCCACAAGACTTAATTACCCACTGCTAGCACCACGCACATTAACAAGTCATGTGTGTGGTATTCATTAAGGTTGAAAAATAACACGAAATAGCTCAGCGATGTATCTGCTTTCCCCAGGAAGGGTGAAATGACTCCCACAGACAAAAGAGCCTTAGGGTGTAGATGATAGAAATGAGTGAGAAGGAGGAGGCCGTGGTGAAGCCAGAGTATCAGGGGGTGGGGTGCAGATTTGCATGAGCTCCTTGCCTCACCCCATCAACTTTATTACTCACACTAGTGAGTTCCTCCTCCCCTAATGATTCCCTTGTACGAATTGGCTCATTGTGCACCCTGCAGGTATTCATGAGCTTTGGGGGAGATGAATGTCCCTGAAGGTTATATACATTTGTGTCAGAAGGGTACCTGAGAAATTCTTAACAGTGCAAATTAAACACAAGCGAGTATTACATTGATACTTGCACTGATGTGTGGAAGCTGGACTGCTGTTAGCGACATGAGATTCAGCATCCTACTGCAAGGTGTAGGGGCTTTGCAGGGTGTGGTGAAGCCCCAAATTGTCTGTGGTTCAACAAAGGGATAATGCCAGCCACTGATCCAAAATATACCTAAAAGTGAATTCTTTCGTTTTCAGCATTTATTGGACCTACTCTTAGGAGGTAAGAAGAAGCCTTAAAATATGGGAATTTAGCTGCATCTGAAAAGAAGAAACATTGAAAATCAAGTTAAGCATCTATTAAAACCATCAACCTGTTTTGGATATCCAAATATGTGCAGCAGAAATAATTCATTGACTCACCAGAGTTAATTCTGAAAATCACCAGAGTTAAAGAGCACATGTGTTAATTGTTAGACTTTTGTCATCGTAAGCCTGTCCTGGTAACAGAACATGTAGGACACATTTCCTCACTGTCATTGGAACACAACCTGCTACTAGGAACTGGACTTCATGTTCCAGAATGCAAGGAAATTATACCACCCTAAGTATCTATGTCAGATCTAAACCTCTTTGGTCATTATTTTTCTTAGCTCCCTTTCTTGTGTTGGCAACAACACTCTCTTCAAGGGCAAAAGCTTATTTTTGCAGTTGCAATAATTATGTACTGCAAACATTGTTAATCACAAACTCTGACTATCTGGGCTCTGAATGAGCAACCAGCATAGCACAGAATGTTAAAAGAGATTTAAAATTATTCACAGGGATTTAAACAGAAGCCTTGTGTCAGAGCAGCTCTGAATATCATCTCAAGGATTTTGGGTAAGAGAGTGGCTGTTCATCTGCCAATCAAATTAACTGGTGTCACTCCGGCCACTGGCAACAGGCAAGGAAATCACACAGAGTGATTGGGCTGGACAGTAGATGGGAGCCCAGGAAGAATAATGTGGGCAGTGTGAATAAAATAATACTGGGTTCTTTTGTAGCGGAAAATACATATTGAGAACATTGTAGTACAAGGTGCAAGTCTCTGCACTTCAACATTTTGACTTAAACATATTTTAATCTTACTGGATATACCATAAATATTCTTAAGGAATGGAAGAAAGTAATACATTTCATAAAAGAGTAATAACAAATGTGCTCTCTCAGCTCAAAAGATTCTGAAATTGCTCATAGGAAGAGCAAGATGATGCTTTTAAGCCAGTATTGAGGAAATGTGGGAGGTATAGGCCATTCCAGACAAAGGAAATATTATTTTAATAAATATGTGCAAAAATGGTATTATTAACAAAGGGACAGAAATTTTAAAAACATTAAATGGGCATATAAAACTATCTGGCTCAAAGAATGAAGTGAAAAATGTTAAAAATTAGGCTGGACCTAGATGCTTTGAACTCTTTCTTTAGGTAATTATTAGAAATCTTGTGTACCTACTTATCAAACAGGAACTGTATTTAGGATTAAAATGGCAGTGGGTGTATGTAGGATACACTGATGAGACATACAGAGAGAGTATGGCTATAGTTTTAATTAGAGGTAACAGAGCCAAGACTCGCTTCACAGTCCTAGGCAAAGAGAAGGGACAATGGCAGTAAGAATTTGGGATGTGCTCCCAGAGAAACTGGTGGCACCATTTACAGAATTGGAAAATCAGAAAAGGGGAAAGCTTTGCAAGGGAAAATGAATGAGCTCAGCTCTGGATAGTGCCTCAGAGATCACAAGTCAGATAATCTAACGCTAACAGAAGTTAGAAATCCAATCTTGAAACCCAGGAGAGAGAGCAAGATGGTAAATATAGATTCGTGAGTCAGCTGCTGCCTCGATGCAATCACCGAAGCTGACAGATGAGACTAGAGTGTTAAGGGGTTGATTGGAAAGGGAAAGTGAAAAGTCAAGGACAAAGACCCTAATGTCTTTCTTTTGGGAGCAAAAATGTTAGACTTCTCAGTAGTCACTGCTTCACTGAATGCATCTTTTTTGCTTCCAAAATATTTCAGTACTGTGTGGAATATTCTTAAGACAGAACACAGCAGAGTGTTGCTTTGCAGTAGTTAACAAATCTCTCTAGAGATGTGAGCTCTGGTGCAGCCACATGTGCTGTGTTTGACAGTGATGATGGGTATGATGGTGGGGTGTACGGTTCTGCATCTGTGTGTTGCGGGTGCACTTATGGCTAGATTTTTCTTATCAAGAAAAGAAGTAGGGTAGGTGTGGTATTGCATGCCTATAATCCTAGCACTCCGGAGGCTGAGACAGGATGATGGTGTGTTCAAAGCCAACCTGGGCTACATATTGAACTGCTGAGTCCCAGGGTACATACTGGACTACAGAGCAGGACCCTATCTAAAAGAGAAAAGGGAAGAAGAAAAGAAAAGAAAGCTAAATAGGAAAATATGTGCAACCATTTCCACTTTAATATTAATGGTATTATTGTGACTATAAAGAGTATTCTCATTTACCCTCCTGACATCTCTTTCATGTGGATACTGTCATCTTTTATGCTTGATAGACAAGAAGTGGAGTTTCAGTATAATGTCTCTTTCAAACTCATAAAATTTAAGTAGCAGAAAAAAGATTCCAATTACTGACTCAAAAACTAAAATCTTCACCATTTTATGTTCTGCTTTATGTTATTTATGATTAGTGGCAAACTACAAGTGTACTTTTATCATCATTATTTATTCATTTATACTTTGATTTAATTTTTAAATCAATATACAGTAAAATTGGCATTTGGGGTGTACAGTTCTGATTTTTAATGCATACATGTATAAAGTTGTGTCATCACAAACAGGATATTGAACAGTTCCATCATCCCAAAAGCTCCCTGGTGCGATCCCTTTATACTACTAAAGCCTCTGGCCTCTGACCCCTGGCAAACATGGACCTGTTCTCCATCTCAATGGGTTTCTCTTTTCAGGAGTGTCAAATCTAAATGGAATCATACTGCATGTAGTCTTTGAGCATGGCCTCTATCTCAGCATAATATCTGCGAGATCCATCCAAGTGTTTGGATATATCACAATTTTGTGGAATAGTTTCCATTTTCTGGATGTAACTCAGGTTGTTGAGCCATTCACCAATGGACAAACATTTTTTGTGGAGTTTGCCCAGCTTTTAACAATTATGAATAGAATTTCCATAAATATTCCCAGAATAGTCTTATGTGGGCATACATTTTCATTTCTCTAGGGTAAATTACACAGGAGTAGGATTGCTGGATCTTGTGGTAAATGTACTTATATCATTTTTAAAAGTATTTGAGGTAAGAGCAACTTGAAATACCTACACAAGTCATCTTGGTTATCTGTGGAGAAACACTTTGCAAAATATACTACATGTATAGAAAACAGGGCCTATCAATGGAAAGCTGTGGTGGACAGAATCTGGGAATCCATCAATGGACTCTCCAGAAGTATATAGAAATCATTTGGCATTAGATCATTCTTCACGGTCTACAGGAAAGATACTGAGTCCCTGCTGCACTGTGACTTGCACATTGAGAGTTTTTGCATTGCTAAAGCCAAAGTAAGTCCTTCAACTTCCACAATGTGCTAAGGGACTGTTCTGGAAAGGAAAATGTAACTCTTTTCTCAGGAGAAGCCACTGCCTTAATGGGAGTGAGGCTAACAATTCCATGTCTAAAAAATGAAGGTGTTTGTGCCCTCTTTTAGGCTTTAAGAATTTTTCCAATGCCATAAATGAGTATGTTTATCAAAATGTTCTCTATTCCAATGTTCTGATGTTATAAACACTAATGTAAAGTCTTCTGTAAATATTTAAACTTGAGTGGTATCCTTTTGTAAATGCAACATCATGTCAAGGAGTTGTGAAGAGTTGGTTTCACTCTCGACATTTTGAGGTCATTATATATAAAACAAATGTTTCATGCTAACCAACTATTCCATTATGTAAATAACTATGCATTAAGTTATACTAAACAACACGAACTATAATAGCTTAAGAAGTCTATATGTGTAAGAGCCACGCTCATTTGCTATATAGTCATTATAAAATATATTTGCCCATTAGTTGAGTTCTTCATGAAATGCCTTTTTTAATGGCTACCTAGTTGGGCAGATAATAAAACACCAAGAATTCTAGTTGTTTTCCAACAAAATAGAGAAGCATAAGGGAATATAATGGTTAAAAAGGAATATTTCAAATTCATTTCTACTTTATAATGTCCACAAGGAGAAAATCATTCTGAGAACTATGAATTTAGTGGAGGAGGGATGGTATAAAAGTGTAAAAATGATGGGAGCACTATCCATTTTATCCTAAGATGATCAAAATAGTTGCACAGAAGTCTAATGTGGCAAACAAGACCACCACAGGTTAGTGATCTCTGGGAATCTCCTTTGCTTTTTTGGCCTGGATCAATTTGCAACTCTGTTGCTTAGTATAGAAGACAGTTAAATTCTAGAATAATGACAGGTGATGTCTTACATAGATGGTTTATGTTTTCTAATAAATAAAAATTAGTATTTTAAGAGGAGGAAAATAAGAAAAGCATCAAATTAGAGGAAAGGCCAGAAAAGTGATATTGAGTGAAAGAAGGACACCACTACCAAAGTAGAAGAATCATGGTGTCCCACAGCTCAGGATCGTGCCTGGGAAAAGTCAGGCCCCCACATGTCTTTGATATTTCTTAAGATCCTGGTTTCTTTTCTTGTTTCCTTTTTTTCCTTCTTTTTTTTTTTTTTAGCATTCTTGAAAGTCCTCTGCAATCTATTGATTTAATGTTTAATGCTATTTTATAGCAAATAAAATACTTGTTTTTAACAGGCTGAGGGACCATGCAGTTATCTCTTATCTACTTTCCAAATTCCAGGGTCTTTATCAGGTCCTGGGCAATTAGTCTACTCAGGACAATGACCTAGACACTGTTTCTCTCTGACCTACCTTCTTGGTGGCCCCTGGTGCAGCTAACCTGGGCAAGGAGGACATGGACAGACCCTTTATTAAACAGAAATGGAACATTCACAGGATGCAACTGGGACATAACAGACAGAGAGATGTTTTCAGGGCAGGGAAATGGAGAGGCAGTGAAGCCATAGGAAGAGTGTGTAAGGCAAGGGCTGTGACAAAGAGCTGGGTCCTTGGAGTGCTGGGCTCCAGTTCTGGTTCTGCCATTCATACATTCATCAGCTTCTCAATGTTTTCTCTGTGGTAAATGTTGAAATATCATTCCTCATTTTGAACAGAAGTCAGGCCACAATCTTGGGGGCAGAATCTGGAATGAGAAGGCCATATTTAGAGAGAAGAGCACAAGGACTGGGGGCAGGATGAAGGTATGACAAAGTGTTGAACATCCCTCACACATGCAAAGAAAACCCTGAAAGGTCAAAATCTGAGGAGCTCAGAGTAAGAGTTCAACCAGGGATAACAGAACAGTCATTATGTAGTCGGGAGCTAATAGCATATGTTAGTATTAATATTATTGTTAGTAATTACAGATATCTGTGATTTCTTTTCTCAGTTTGCATTAATTGTAACGTCTTCCTTAAGCCATGTGCTTTGGGAATGGATGTCGGGTTTTAATTTATGGATCAACTGCAGATTAACATTTGTTAACACCAGTAGAGCCGAACAGTATAGATAGGCTTACAGAGCTAGAAGTAGATAATTGTTGTGGAGCAAACTACCCTCTACCCTCTGAAAACATTTGTGTCCTCAAGCTATAAGTGTTCAGTGTGAAAACATAGGTGCTTTTTGATTAGTAAATATCCAGACCAGGAAATGAATAACTATCTGCTATGTGAACCCTGCTTCTCAAGAATCTTATTTTTTATGCTAGACAGTTTTTACTGGCCTTAAGAGATACATTGCCTCATCACAATGGCAAACATATAAAAGCAACAGAAATGTAACACACACACACCTATTTTGTAGACTCATAATAATGTGAATAGGGTACGAACAAATGTACGTAGGACCATATACAAACTTTATGAATGTTATTCTATAATAAATGGTTATGTCATTTATCTTTGGAATTGAGCTGAATAAGGAAAGAACAGTTTTGATTAATTAACTCTCAATTTTTCCATAGCTTCCTTAAAAAGCAAAGAGCTAGGTTTCAACCCCTACATCTGGAAATCACCATTTAAATTTCTTTTTTATAAATCATGCTTTATTAATCACATTAAAGAAAATAAAGACAACAAATTCTCAGTATTCCTAAACCCCAAAACACTTATTTATTTTTTCACACTATTTCCTCATTATCGCCCAAGCAAATACATATTTTCATAGTTACAGCAATCACATATTCTGCTTCTTCCTCCTATTATATTTTCCTATGTTTTCTATATAGTTTTCTGATTTGTAATTCTAATAACTAATAATTAGAAGCTTAATGTTTACAATGTCCTCTTACATGATTCAAGACAAAGGATATAGGATATGTATATATAGCTGTACTGTAGCTATAGATCTCTACCACTAAGGCTATTTGAAATAACAGTATCCTTGGTGATATTACCTTAATCAAGGCTAAGTTCTTGATTTGGAAGCTTTAGTAGTTTAAAAATTGATTTAGCTTTTGTGGTGCTAAATATTCCATTTTGGCATAACTTTCTGGTAGGCAACAGTAATGTTAGCATACCTAAAATGATTTGATGACTCCTCAGAAGTAATCATCCATATTGTTAAATATTTATAAGAATGAAAATCATCGGTACATGTTTATGGTGTATCCTTCACAAAGCTCCTTAACACTGAGTTGTGAGACCAGTGAGTGCTTTGAGGAATATTTGGAGCATCAGTAGGCCTTTGTACTTGACTCTTCAGCTAACTCTGGGTGGGTTGACGACAGCTGCTCTTGCAATTAGCCCTTGCTTTGACCTTATGGTCAACCACAATAGCCTTAGAGAGTTCAGGAAGGGAAACTATTACTTTAAAGGTATCTGGACAAGACCTGCATGTGTGCAAATTAATAGGGGAACTGTTTTCTGTGCTTTAGCCTCCTTTTTCTCTCTTGGTTACAAATTGTCCCCATCCATATGTGACAGGCACATCTGGTTACCTACTCTAATGAGTGAAGAAATGGATCTAACAGGAAGAGGAAGCCATATAATACTCCCCAGGAATGTTTAAAAGAGGATTCCTTGGGCTTTCATGGAAAACAAGAGTCTTAAGGGAACATCCTAGGCAAATTAAGAAGGATAATTTGCTTGCTTGACTTGATTATCTTAGTTCAGTAGGTAGAAAAATGTGGAATAAGATGCTACTGGGATAGGTCAAGAGTTTAAAAAGACAATATAAGAAGCAGTTAAAATCTTTAACAGATAGCACTGATGTGTTTGTAATAAGCTAAACTTCCTATCTTCTCTTTATCATCCTTGAATCCTCTCATCTCATGGAGGGTTTTCAGCCCATGAATATTTCTCTTCAAGACTGTGTCTGCTGAGTCTAGAAGGTAGACTGTGGCTGAGAATCTGGTTTGGAGCCCCTCAGCGACTGGTCAGCGATTTGAACAAGCCAGCTTTCTCCACCCATCAAGCTGGCTTTTGACTTCATTAAGGATAATTTGCCTTTCACCTGTGGAAATAGGGTTGAAATGGAAGTCAATCAGCAATCACCGGGCACACAGGCTTGATATATAAGAGAACTAAAAGTCAACAGGAGGGTTGGAACAATGAGAAAATAATTGATGATAAAGGCACTAAGAGCAGAGTAGAGGGAGACATGTTTCTAGGAGCTATGAGAGAAAAAGAGAGGAAGGGCTTCAGCCTTCAGTGGAAGTGGGCTTCAAGTGAGTGGTGAGCTTTTGGCAGAGTGGACATAGGCAGCCATGATGGCAAATATTGCCTGGGGAAGAATACCATTTTCCTACGCGTTTTCAAGGGACAGGGACACACGTGCAAATTTGCTCAAACAGAACACGGAATGATCATCTCTTAGAAAGTGGAAAATGAATTCTCATTACTTTCCAAAGGCCTACAAAAACATTTAGAAATTATATTTACTCTCTTCCTGGTCAGACTTCTAAAATTTTCCATCATGGAAAGGGATACACAACTACCTCATTGATTATATTGTGCATATTATGACAACCCCTACTAAATTACTTCCTAGAAATAAACCGGAGCTATAAATAAATAAACATCAAGAAAGCTGAATTGAGAAAATAAGTAAATTTTTCTGTACTACTGGCCAAGTAACCAAATAACCTGTTATGATCAAATGATTCTTTAGAATTATAGCTTTAATTTCCTTCAACCCATGATATTGTCCCATTACACATGACAATTCTGAAAAAATGTAGAAATTGCTTTTCATATTTACTCTTTGATCTGTTTTAGTTTTTGAGGCACATAGAGAAGCCCATGTCATGAAAAAATGACTTTATTTTATTGACTTAAGTACTCATATTATTAGTATGACAATAAGAACCACTACATTACATAGGAAATGTTTCATAAATGTGTGCCAAATGAACTAAGTGAACAATAAAGGAATTGCAAAGCTATTTAAATATCTCAAGTAACAGTTTAGTAAATGAAAATTCTAAAAATAATTTAAAGTGAGGGAAAATGTACTCTTCCAGCTATTTAATGAGGAGACCCAAGTATGGATAAGGTGTAAGTCACTAATGATGGCAGTCATTCCAGGAATTCTTGATTAAGTTAGAATCTAAAAACAGTTCCAGTAGAATTAAAATTTAAATCTCCTGGGAAACATAATTCACCCATACTTGTACTGAAAGGTCTTTATCCACGGAGGTCAGAGAGCATTCTGGGAAGTCAGGAAGAATAGATAACTCTTTTATCTCAAGTTTCTCACATACACTGCCAAGCCTTCAGCAGCTGCTTCTATTTAAGCTGCAATAGAGCTGTGCCAGAGATTTTTGGATTAGTCTGAAGTTGCTGCCTTGACCATATATTAACCCAATAAGTACATGGATTATTCAAATTGGTGTCCTTGAATGATCTCTACTAAGTGCCAAGAATTTGACTTAATTAATGTGAGTGGCATTGATCTTAAATGAGAATATCCTGTAAAATTTTTTTAAATTTATTTAAGGTAGGGATGTAAATTATACTACAGTGATTCTCATCAGAAGTCAGTTTTTCCCCATGATTCTAAAGGACATGGGACAATGTCGGGACAACTTTTTGTTTGTCGCACCTAAAGAGGGAGTGTCCTACTGGCATCTAAAGGCCAAAGATGTTCTCCAACATCTTACGATGCTTAGCAAAGCCTACTCCCCACAAGAAAGTGTTAGTAACTCAAACTGTCTGTGGGGTCACTATTGAAGAATGCTAGTATGTAAAGATAAATTGGCATGCAATTTGAAGGAGCACAAAACTAAAAACACTGAGATTTTGGTTTATGGTCATAAAATATTCTGACAGCATATTTCCCCTGTGCCCAAATTACTCCCTAATGATAAATTAGGCATCTTATGACACTGCATTAACTGTTTAAAACCAAGACCTATTCAGCATGTTACTGCTTTCTTGTCTTAAGCACGGCCCTAGGATATTTAAAAATTAAGGGAACTTTCAAAAATTTCTAATTTACAAGTGAGTATTAAGCAAATCAACACATGGAAAAGAGATATAAAAGTATTTAAAAAGAAACACATAAACAAGCTTAAATGTTTAGAGGACACAAAAAGATCTTATTTCTGTGTGTGTATATGTGTTGAAGGGAGGTTATCATTAGTGACCAGTGGACATAGTTGAGTTTTGATCTAGGTTTTAGAGAAAAAGAAAATTGTAGATTAGTTCAGAGAACATTCTAGCCATTCAGTAGCCTTTGTTAATGTAAAAAAGAAAGTGGTTGATTGTTAATTCAATTTCCTGAGTGTTTTCAACAAATATCCCTTGAAAAAAAGCTGTTTAAATTAATATATATTTTGATAAATGTAGATAGATTTGGGAGGAGAGGAGGATTAAACTGAGAGCCCCAGACATGTTAGGCAAGTGCTCTACACTGAATTATATCCCCAACCCTCTTTATTTTTAGACAGGGTATCACTAAATTGTCCAGGCTGGCTTTGAATTTGTGATCCTTCTGCCTCAGACTTGGGAGGAGTAGGGATATAAGTACATTTGTATGATAATGTTAAAGGCATTGGGAAGTCTATAGTAGGATTCATTGCTTTTTGGTAAATTTGACTTTTTTAGAATTCATTTTTGTAACATTTTACCATGTCCCAATTTAGTTCACTGATAGCTTGAGAAGAAAGATCTCTTCCTTGGAAAGGACAGGGACATTTTCAAGGTGGGCCCCTTAGTCATGGAGTTTTAAATGCTTTGGGGATGGGTTCTATTTTTGCTTTCCAAAGATATGTTTCTAGAAATGAATAAACGATGGCTCTGATTATTGACTTTCCCCTTCCTTTATCATCCAGCAGTGCATTTTCTGTACTTGTGAAGAGAGAGGGGCGGACTGCTCAGTCCCTTTTGCACCATCACTAGGTTAATATAGTTAAGAATAGATTAACGTCTAACAGTCTGGTACACTCTATACACTAACATTGGCAGATACAGAATTTTATCATTTGGGAAACCACAAGGGGAGAAAGCATAACTGAATAATCCTTAGGGGCAATTAAGAATTTTGGAATTCCACCTCCTTTGCCAGCATCTTACTAACCTTTGGCTTCCCTGGTGATTAGAACCCAAAAGACAGTATTTAGTGCAACAGCAGCCATACACGGACCTGTAATGATTAATTTCATGTGTCAACCTGGCTGGATTCAGGTACCCAATTATTGGATTTAACATTATTTTAGATGTCTCTGAGAGGATATTTTTAGATGTGATTCATATTTACATAAGCAGAAGGTCCATCCACAAGATAGATGGACCTCATCCAGTGAGTTGAAGCCCTTAGTAGAACAAGGCTGCCCTCCTTGGAGGCAAAGAGAATTCTGCCCAAGACTGCATCACAAATTGTGATTTTCCCTGGGCTCCAGGTTCCCAGCATGTTCCATAAATTTTCAAATCTCCAGTCTCTACCATTGTGTGAGCCAATGTTCATGTAATTAAATGTCTCTTTCTCTTAGATACCAATACACTTCTGTTTCTCTGGAGACTCCTGACTAATGACTAGTACAATACCGCTGACCACAAGTCTAGACTACAGGGAATTGGTGTAGTCCCCTTGTTCGTCTTCTTATTTCCACAAATATTTGCTGAATTTTCCCACACAGGAAGCTGTGCTATCATGGCTTGGATATGATACTAAACAAAATCAGACACGATCTCTCCTGTTATAGAGCTGCAGAGCCTGTAGGAATCTGGTTAAAAGTAGATTTTAAGGTAAGACAAATGCCTGTACTAGAGATAAGCAGGATAATACTAGAGATAAAAAGGAACACTTGAAATATATCATAAGTCTGCTAATGGTCTGTGAAATGGAAAGTCTTATTTGCATACACCTGATACCAGAGATTGAAAATGTGTAAGTGAAACTGTTAGAACGAAACAGATACCTGGACAGATCTACAAACACATTTAAAGACTTTAACATAACATTTTCACTAGCTGACAGAGCAGGGAGACATGAAATAAGTAAGGATACAGAAGACCTGAATAATTTACAAAAATCTGGAAATTAACAAAGTTAGCATAATTCTTACATATGTGATTGCACTCATATCTTTTCATGAGCTCATGGAATATTTATAAGAAACATCCACATAATTATGAGGGAAGCCTCAATTGGTTTTTCCAAATTTGGGATATTCTCTGAGAATGTTGAAAGTAAGAAAGAACTAAATAATTAGATATTCTGTATGGCCTAAACAGTAAGTAAAACACTGTACAATATATTTCATGTTAATGTTACATGAGTTAAAGGAGAAAGCAAAATGAAAATAGGAAAATATTTTTAAATAAATGATACACCACATCTAAAATATAGGTAAAAGAAACCTTAGGAAGAAAGTATACCTAAAGTGAACATATTATATAAGGAAAGTAAGAGAAATTATTTAAACTTCTATTTCAAACCACTACATCACAAGTAGAAAGTTAATTCTAAAAAAATAAATTACAAAGATTAATGAATAAGAAAAACTTTAAAAATTGAGAAATATACCATAGAAAATTCAACAAAGTAAGTCTGCTTAAAAATAATAACCATCTAGCAATACTGACAAAAAACTAAGATTGCCAATATCAGTACTAAAATGGAATCATACTCCAGATACTATAGAGGTATTAAGAACATATAATGGTCCAATAATATGAGAATTTGGATTAAATTTTAAAAACTCTTTTTAAAAGAATCTAGCACCACTGCTAGACAAAAGTATCTGAATAATTAATTTTTTAATAAAAAGTTAAAGCTATTATTTACAACTTCCTCATATAAAAAGTTCCAGGCTTACTCATCTTCATCGAGTAATCTTTCCAAACATATTTGGTAGAAATAACACTGACCTTGTGCAGGTTCTTTCTACAAATTCACTTGTATGAATCAAGATACTTACATTGAAAATTCAAGATATTATTAAGAAGCATAGATTTAGAGCTTCCATAAATAGAGGTTATGGCATGTTCATGGATTTAAAAAACTAGTGCAAAAGTTCTATATTAATCTATGGATTAATTGTGGAATTATTAATTAATCTATGGATTAATCTATGAAAAAATTGTGAACTCTAACATACACATGAAAATGAAAGTGCTAAAGAAAACCATGGCAACTCAAAATTATAAAGTCAGGAGGCTTACAAAGGAGAGACAGCAGGACTTAATCAATCTAAATGAAGGACATTGCATATTGGAACAAAGAAAGGCAAACAACTAATATCATAGGATAGAGTAAAAAAAAATGAATATACCTGATTTATACCAGAACAACACCGGAATAAAGCAAAAAATAAAGGTCTTTTCAATAAACAGAGCTTAAATAACACATGGTTTCTCTTATATGAGAAACCCAAATGATAAATAAAGAGCAAAACAAAACAACAAATAAACAAAGAAACAAACTTGGGCTCTGGAGGTCAGAGTGCTTGGATCCGATGTCATGTTTACTAGCTAAATGTAGGCAGGTTGCTTGTCTGTACTCTGCCTTATTCTTCCAATGGAAAATGGCCATAAGAGAGTACTTAGTTTCAAAGTTGTGAGGATTAACTGACTTATGCATTTAAAACACACAAAGCCCTTCCCCAAAGAAATCAATCATTCAATTACTGGTCACCAAAGATTGGATCATAGACACATTGAGCTAGAACTCAGCTTAAGGTTAGTCACATCAGAGAATGCTCAATCACATATAGTTTGTCTCTGAAAGGTAGGGCTTAGAAAGGTAAAATCTACAGATGATCTGCGAAATAGAAAGTTTTAATTTTCTCCTAGGGTAAACTGATAAACTAAAGTTATTAAGGAGGGCAGTTTTCCCTTAAGCAGACTGGAAGAGTTAATGGGGAGAGTGGAGCAAATATATGTGCATCTTCCAAGAACTGTTCTAGAGTAGACAGGTTCTTTGGTCCTGAAGGTGTCTCCACCTTAAGCTGAATCTACAGCATCTCTCTCACTATGGTCCTCAGTCTCCTCTGGTCAACCTTATCTTCTAGGGGAATGAAGTTGACTATGAGTACTTCCACCTCTTTTGGAAGTCTTGTCATCAACTGTATGTCAGCTCAGGATTGTGGCTGCGCAATATCTTGAAGCACCTACAAATGGCATAATGAAGTAAGGTGAGATAGGAGAATCTTTATGGGAGACATTTAGGACTTGTTTTGCTTCCAGTTTTGATATTGGCCTAGGCCTAACTAAAAGAATGAATGGAAGGATCCCTTTGGCTGACCTTATGTAATCAGATGACCTTTTATCTTAATTGATTGTTTTGCTCCCTAAATTGCTTTCCCAGATGAAACAAGATATTTTAGTAATTCCATAGATGCCACCTTTGATGGCCAGTAAATGACCAAAGTCAATTCAATTGTGTAGAACTATTTTAATTGGTTAACATATGCTGGACTATAAGGCCTATAATAGTTTTGCTGTTTCATTTGCTATCTGGACCATAGAAGAGCACATAGCTTACTTTGGGAAATCCTAACCAAGAGCTGTATACAAACCAATGGATTCCAGTGTCTCAGAATTCTTCTAATAAATTCACATAGCTTTACTACAATAAAATACAAGTAACCTGTTCCAGCTTGATGAACTTATTCATGTGCTAGGTCGATGACCCATTTCAGCTCTATGGCAACAGAAACTCTTATGCTCTGGAACTTCTGAACTTCGTCCTATGAACATATACACCTGTTTTTGTTTGTTTGTTTGTTTTGTTTTGTTTTGTTTTTTGCTACTAGAGATCGAACTGGGGACCTTCCTCTTGCAAGGCAGGAGGCAGAACCACTGAGCTAAATCCCCAGCCCATCTGGATGTTCCTATGTGTTTTTATAAAAATATCCCTTATACCAAATTGGTAAAGTATTTTCCTGAATTCTGTGAGTCATCCTGGTAAATTACCAAATTCAAGGAGGAGGTTCATGGGAACCCTGATTTATAGCCAGTTAGAATCACAGGGCACAGCATGAGACTTGCAACCGGCATATGAAGAAGGGGCTTTTGGGTTTGAACCCTTAACCTGTTGGATCTGATGTTATCTTCAGATAATGCTAGAATTGAATTTAATTGAATAACACCTGATTGCTTAATGGTAAGGAGAAAAACTGTCACAGGACTGTTCTGTGCCATGTTGCTTGTAGAAAAAACAGTTTGTTTGTTTTTCTATCTCATATAAAGCCAGAAAAAATAAAATAAGATATATGTGGAACAAAGTGAGAAAATGTAAGACTGTTGTTAAGATCACAGAGTTTGATCTAAAGGTCTTCAAAGAAAGCTATCTACAAGTGACATACACTTGACTCATAGATATTTGAGACAACTGTTTACCTCTGGACTGAAACTCATCTAAAGCATTGTAGAAGAGCCTCAGAGGTAAATCTCCAGGGGGAAAGGATATTCAGTTTGGTAGATCTGAAGCATACTCATATTGAGAATTATGGATACATGGAAAGCATATTCTAGACTTGAATAATTAAAGTAACTAAAATGTTTCTTTCCAACGTGGTGTTACTGCTGACTTTAATTTGCATCTTTTTTTAATCTCCAGCGCTATGGGTTGTATCTAGATGTCCCCCCAAAGTGTCATGTGGTCATAGGTGGCGTTTTATGGAGGTGGTTAGATCTAGGGTGTGCCGTTCTGGGATCAAGGATGTGAAGCTGGAATTGATTCAGGGTGTGATGCTAGGGTTAAGGCTGACCCACCTTGGGTATGAGTGCTACCTGCCTTAAGGGTGGGTAGCTGGATAAGATATAAGGGGCAGAAAGACAATCACCATTTGTCATTTGCTGTTTGGTTCCTTGCTACTTCGCTGCTTTGCTGTCTTCTTGCTTTCCTGCTTTCTGCCCACCATGAACTGTTTCTCCCCTGTGACGCCCCTCTGCCATGCCACCCTGCCTTGGAGTCAGCCAACTATGAACTGAAACCTCTACAAACTGTGAGCTAAAGAAACTTTTTCTCTCTTAACTTGTGGGTGTTGGGTATTTTGTCTCAGCCAGGAGAAAAGTAACTAAGATATCCATGCAGTCTTCTGGTTGTGTATCACATGTAAATATGTCTAGTTATATGCTTTTAGAAGGGGCAGCTTATACCTGTTACAGGTATAACATGAACTTATGCACACAGAATGCACTTTTTATAATAATTTACAAAATCAGAATAAAACGAGCCAGATTTTGATGAGGAAGAGTTCTTAGGTTGCCACTACTACTTTTAAAACTTAACTTTCTAGACAGAGCCCTTAAATTCCTTTTCTGCTTTCTTCAGGTGGATGCAGGAATTCATTTTTTTAAAGACTTGCCTTCAGTATAAACTTTATTCCAGATGGTCAGGACAATGACTTAAGTAACTGTCTCACCACCACATGCCATATGCGTTCCAACTGGATTGTTAGTGCCTTCAGCTGTTACCAGATCAGAAAACTAGCTCCAGTTTTCCTCCACTTCCTTGATACTTGGTTTTGTGAGTTATTGTCCATTGCTATACCTAGCCTCTGTATTAATAAGGCCCTTGAGTGAAAGCAACTAAGCCTGACTAGCCACTAGGAAAAGACCATATTGGAAATACATTAGGTAGTTTACTGAATCAATAGGGAAATGGGAATCTGGCTCTAAAAATGGACAGAAATGATGGCAGACAGAAATTCTGGCAAGACCCTATTGCAAGATCAGCCTGATTAAAAATATCCAGGTTGCTGCTCCAGGATGAAGCTTACTCTGTGACTAATACTGATTACCACTGTTCTACACTTGCTAGATACTGGCCACCACTGCCAGCAGCACTGCCAGGAAAACCACTGGACACAGGGTGAGTGGCTTTCTGTCCCAGCTTCTGTGTAGCATCTAAGTTAAACTCCCTGTTTGAGGTGGTAGTATTGGAGTGGCTACATGCCAGGGCTTTGGAAAACTGGAGACAACAGAGAAAATTCCATAAATATCAGAGGGAGATTTAGGTGCTGGGGGGGGGGGCGACCCCTATACAACTGCAGAATAAGACTTTATGCTAGAAAATTTTATATTAGACAAAACAATTAGGCACACAGATAAATAGAATTACGTAGGAATTTGTACATGTCTGTAAAGGAAGAACGATCTTTCAGTTTTTTGGCAAGAATCACTAAAGAGGATATATCCTTCTTTTCTTTATCTGCCTTAAATTCTTTTATGTTTGTCATCTCTTTCATATGTTCACAATAACAAATAGTCCTAACAAAATTGTAAGCTCCATAAGGGAAGAGAATGTATCTTATAAATTCAGCATCCTTACAACTTCAATCAGAGACTGCTGTACAGGATATGTCCCTGATAAGTAACTATTGATTTATTGATCCTTTCTGTCAATATGTCCCTGAGTACCAATTGATTCATGAGCAAAAAGAAAGGCTGAGTTGTCAGAAGAAACCCACAGTGTGGAGAAAACTATGGATACAGGTCAGAGACAAGTTCAGAGTGTGGCATCGAATCTAGTAGATTTGAGAAATATTCATTAATTTTATTCTTTGAAACCCAAGGAAAACAAATGGAAATCACAATCATAAAAAATAAATCTTGAACCTATTCATTTAAATTCTTTAAAAGCATACTAAGTGCAACTGATCCATCTACTCATAATAATACCATATTTGACCATCTTAATAGCATGTACTGTTCCTTCCAAGAGCAAAAAGGGAAAAGGTGGTATTTTATCCAAATATGATACAATCCACCTGCTATTATCATGTGTAAGTTTAATTTATAGATCTGGACATCTAAAATAACTAAGACTTGTAAAGCATCTGTGTTGTCTTTTTCCATAGCCTCTATTATTGTTCTTATACATTTATACTAATTGATATTGGCTAGGAAAATTGCACATCTTCCACTGACCCCAAATGTTAAGTTTTACCCACACCACTAAGGGAAAATAATGAAAAGTTATTTAGGTAGTAGGCCCAATTGTATTTTTCCAGCACATTCTGAGGTGGTTAATTCTTATAGTGAAATATATTTAATTCTTAAAAGCCCAAGAACATTTCTTAATTAAAATGGCATTGCTGAAAAATTCAATTATGCTTTAATGTTTACTTGTGCAGCTATATTAACATATAGAGATGTATTTCAATATGATGGCAATGTTAAATGGTCTAGAATTTTAGTATGTAGAGCTTATTAGTGATTATGGAAAAAAGCTAGGAGGTAGATCATCCAAGGTCTCAGTAACCTAGGTCATGAATAAAAATTTTAAGCATGAAGAAGCAAAAATAACTGTATTTATTTTGGAAAGAAAAAATAATACCTGATAGGTTAGCAAAGCAAGCATTCTTCCAGAAGCAATTTGCAAATGATGTATTAAGAAAAGATCTTTGAAAATGGAATGTGGTGTGTGGAGGTGAAGTGTGCACTGAGAACGAAAAACAAGACTGGAAACAAAAGCGACATTCGTCTTCAGGAAGAGAGTGACTGGGTCACCCATGAGGGAAGTAGACCATGAAGAATGGAAACCATGAAGAATGGAATCCATGAAGATAGGAATGGAGTTAGGGTGGTTCTGATGAAGATGGTCAGGATGAAAAATCCACACGCTGTGGCTCATCCCACATTTAATTCCTGGAGGGCAGATATGCAGAGAAGTCTCAAGGAAATAAAACATTGTTTGTTTAAATCACTCTAAGAAATCCTATTTTTGTGAAGAACATTCCAAATAATTTCCAAGGCTCTCCTTGGCTCCTTACTGAAATTTCTTGTCCAGAAACAGAAATAAGTAGCCTGTGCCACTGGCCCTTTTACTCAGATAGCACTGGATATTGGTCCTCTGGGTCTATGTTTTGTGAGAAGAGCCCTACTAAGGGATCCAGTTGGGGCCCCTCCACTCTGACCAGAAGCCAGTGGGGCCTCTCTATCCATCCTGTCCTCTGGACCTTTCCAAGATGTGGAGATGGTAGATGATCCAGGGTCCTGTTTCTCAAATTTGGCTGTGTGCTGCAATAATCTGGGAAAATTTAAAAACTGCTTGTACCTGGGCCCTTCTTCCAGAGATTTGAATTAAAATGGCAGGAATTAGGGCCTGAACATCAGTTGCAGGCCCTCCACGTCATACTAATAGGCCACCAAGGGTAACGACAATAATTTAGATGAGGACTAGAACAATAGCTCTAAAAATGGTGTGACTAACGAGGACTTCTGCAACCTGGAAAAGTCATCAAGAGAGATAAGAATAATGAAGTAGCAAATGACAGCAAACTATGTGAAAGAGGGTTTTAAAAAATATTACTATGTATTATTATTTATTAATTTATTATTTATTACTATGTATTTTTATTGGTAGCCCTCCCTACCAATTCTGACTGAGTAAGCTATGTTTTAAACCTTGACTTGAAGTGTTAAATACATGATTTTAGCACAGACTTCTCTAGAATGTCTGAATGTTAAGTTATTGACCTTTATTCAAAGATATAAACTCTTTACTATCGTGATTCTCTATAATAAACTCGAGGCTTGGTTAATATAAATGATAAGAGAAAAACCTATCCGTTGAAAGAGCAATTTCAACAATTGCCTTAGGCAGTCAGAATTCAATGGAACAAAACTTTTTTATATAAACTTTTTCTAGTGTATCAAATAGGAGCTGGTCTTTGGAACCCAGAAATAGCTGCAACTCAGGAAATATGATGAAAGGAAGGGGCTCTGCTCAGGTTAATATACTTTGAGTAGCAGGAAAAAAACCTCAAATGGATCTAAATAATAAAGAAGATACATTGGCTTCTATATAAGGAGAAGCCTAGAGGTAAGAGAGCTTTCAAAGGCAGTTTGGTCAGGATACCCATTCAGTTTCTTTGCTGTTCTTTCAGTTCTGTCTTTTTTAGTATCAACCTTGTCCTAAAGTTAACTTCCCCTATAGAAGAAAGATGGCAGCCAGCAGCTACAGTGGATGTCTTTGGTTGGTGATTTTTATTTGCAAAAAATCCTATCTTCTGGCTATGCTTTTGAAGAAATGTTCTACTTAGACTTTTACCACCCAGCAAATCCTTGTGTCTCAGAATAAACCATACATTCATTTTGGCGGGTAGAATGTAATGGAATGCCTCGAGCAAGACAAGACCTTGTCCTGAATCTGGGTAGGACAAACATTTATAGAATCATAGAATCATAAGAAACCCTAGGAAGGAAATGAGGAAGGAAGGAGGGAGGAAGGAGTGTAGGGGGGAAGAAAAGGAAGAAGGAAGAAAAAGAGGGAGGAGGAAGAAGAAGGGGAAGGGAAAAGGAAAAATGAAAGAAAGAATGGGCTGGGAAGATATCAGAGATATATGTAGTAGAAACTTCTAACAGAAAACCAGTGTAGTTGATTTCCAACTTAAATTCTACCAGCTAGTTTTGTGTCCTTGGTTGAATGAATCACTTTTGTTGTTAAAATGGGTGTGTTTGAGAAGCTTCTGATTTCTAAGATGCTATTCAAACCTAATTCTAAACTTCATGTATCTAAAATATCTTGAGCATAAACTAGTGGCTTTCAGAGCTATTCTTTAAGATGAATGCAAAGTATTAGAATGGATTTATCATTATGGGCAAAAGTGTCAACAGAAATTAGAAGACTATTACCATTTTCCTTTGGTAGCAGAGGAATCCTGGTTCTTTTAGGTTTCAATGATGAAGCCAACTCATTTTTTCTCTCCTACTGCTTTCCTGGGTGACTGATGAATCACAGAAATTCTTCTGACTTGTATAAGAATGGATTTTCATATATTTGTTTAAAGACTTCCTGGATTGATTCACATTGCTACCAACATTCTATTGCACTTGCAAAATGTTATGTGACACTGTTAAGGTAAATTTATTGAGGCTCTCAATTTTAATTAGTTTTTTCCCATATTTTCTCTGAAAAGTTAATCCTCTTTTAATGAAATTGTAAAAATATAAGCAAATCTTACATGACACTTTTATCACTTGCTCATTTGAGATCAAAAGTCTAACTGTACTGCCTTCTGAAGTTACACCAAATTTTAAGTGCATATTAAAGTGGTAATTTTTATCTCAGATCAATGAATGTGCTCTAATTTATCTGAGCAAAATAAAACAATGCGGATAATGGTTTAGTGGTATATTGTATTAAGATATTATTATAGTGATTTTATCACTGTTTGAAGTATTATAGGAAGCAGATCCTTAACTTGAAAACTTAAAAGGTCTAAACTTTTCATCAGAAAATAATCTGCTAAATAACTTCTCCATAAAGAAGAAGGGATTCCCTCTCATGTCTCTTGACAAGTTTTATGACGTAAAATAGTACTGACTTTTACATTTGGGTGATTGTAAAACTCTAATGCATATGTGAGTTTGCCAGGCTAACAGTGTTATTACTTTAGCTTGGTGATAAAGAAAATATTTGTACTTTAATCTCGCTTCTGAATTTTCCAACCATGTCTTGTACATTTAAGACCTGAAATGGCATTTTTGGCTCAATGAACAGTGCCATTGTACCCTCCATTTAATTTAGCCACCTTGGTTTAGTTTTGGTCTTTATTTATGATCAAAGTATAAGCTCACTCTCTTGCCTGATGCTGACAATTTACAACCAGTTCATAAAGGCTGCTTGTCTTGTGATTTATGTTGGGCTTCCTTCTGGCTGTCCATGACCCCTCTCTCCCAGGTCCCCACTTATTGCTCATCTCAGGCAACCAGTTGAAATTCATTAGCCCAGATACCTTTTGAAAAAGGAAAGCCAGCACTCAAACAATGTCTACGTTTTCTACAACCTCTTGATTCCAGTATGTTAGAGTTGTGGAAGGTAACTTGCAATGCTTTGTTCTGAGAATTACTTAGAATATATGTCAGCTTTGTTGATAAGTCTAGGGAACATTCATCAGAGGAAAAAATAAAAGGCAAAACTAGTTCTGCTAATGAAATTAATTGAGAAGAAAACCTGCTTAACTGTCAAAAGTGAAGAACCTTGGGAAGAAAAGCAGCTTCTAAAGGTCAATACTCAGCGTGCTGTAATCTTTACCATCTGTGTGCAGGCTGGTAAGGTTCTGAGACTGTCACACGCAGTCTTTTTTTTTTCCTGAAAATAACAGACAAGGGGAAAAAAAGGCTTGCCCAACAGGGAGCCTGGATGTACTTAGCTGGATAGAAAATGAAAACACTATATGGGATAAACTTAGGATGACCCTTAATTTTCCTTCCCCTTGACCTACATGGGTCTACAGATAGTTTCAAAAAAGTGGTGCCATGGAAAATTGAAATAATTTGGTCACCAGTGAACTGCAATATTATATTCAACAAGGTGGGATGCTAGGCAGCTGAATGCAATGAAAACACTCTCTGTCATTGGATTCTATATTCTGATGAAGGCAAACAAGTCCTCCATTTTTTTTCTAATAGGAAATTTTTTTTAAAAGAATGGAAAAATTAACTTGGCTTCTCTTTACCTGGAGTCTCGATAGATATATTAGAAATCCAGAATTTTGTGATTTTATGTTTTCTTTTGTTCTACTCTATGTTGTGACACAGATTTCTCCTGTTAGAACATTTGGAAGTTTGGTGTTATATAGGCTTTACTAAAAATAATAATTCCTTACACACTAATTTCTTGAATCAATAGTATTTCTACACAAATGGAAAATGACTGGCAACCAAAAAATAGTTACATATACTATATACATATGTATGTATATGCATAAGTAAACATTATATAACATTTTTGGATATATTATAATGTATTGACTTTGAAAGATTTTATTAAAAGTCTGTGCATTCTGAATAATTAAAGAAACTAGAAAACATTTTGCCATATCTCCTTTAATTATATACAAAGTCAAATATTTTCTATTGCTCTTAGAATAGCAATGTCTTTTTTTTTTCTAAAAATACAGTCTTTTTGAGAGTTTTCAATTCTTCCTGATTCTAACTTTTTTGGTAGCATTACCTCCATGTATGCATTCCTGCATCAGAAGGGCTCTTTTGTTTTCCCTTCCTTTATGCTTACAACATCCAGGATATTCATGTAAGCTTTAAAGACAAAGGCAAAGTTTAGCTGATTTGTTTTTCTTTTCAGTGACTTCCTTGTTTTGTTTTAGAAACCCAAAATAGAAATTTCCAGTCTCAGCAACATTTGTCACTGCTTCAGCAGTCTACCAGGAAAGTAGGACCAATAAAAATCTTTGATATAAAAATAATAACATTTTCCAAATGCTAGTTAATAAAATGTTCCACCTTTTTAGGAGAAAGGTCTATTTTATTTGTATTCATTAGGGTGACCTCAACACTCACTAGTACCTTTTATTATGCCTCTCTTGTGTGACATAATAGGTTGGGCACAGGAAAAGAAAGCATACAGATCATATTATTTTCTCTCTTCACATATCTGAAACACAAATATCCTTTGTATCTCCCTTTGCCTACCTTCCCTTTTGGTTTCCTCCTCTTCTCTTTTCTCTTTTTACCTTCCCTTTCTCTTTTTTCTGCTCATTAACCACTCCCCTTCAGGGTCATTCACTTTTACAGTCTAAAGGCAATCTTGCTGGTAGAAGCCCCTGTGAGATTATTGGGTAGTTTTATTTTCTTGTTTTGATATCCTGAGTTACATGTTATTAAAGGTTTATGTTGATCTGAAGATAGTTTCTTCTTGGAAGAACAACTAATAAGGAAAAGAAAGAACAATCTCATAAATGAAAATAAGAGCACAGAATGAAAGCTGTTCTGGAAAAAAGAAATAGAGAAAGAAAGAAGCTGCTGTGTAGACCTAGGCTGGTAAACAAATGTCTCTTTCCCTTAATTTTGGAAAAAAGAGTGTGGTCATTAACAAATGATACTACTCTGAGCCTATTACACTGAATATTATATGTCACTGTCAATCACTTTGCAATCCACAGGGCAATAATTCTCCATAATAAGTGCCAGCTCTAGTCAATATATTTGCATCATTTTACTTTAGAGGCTTATGAAATGCAAATGAAAATTCTACTAATAATGCTTCTTATTTAATTAGTTCTGCTTGGTGGATATTCTGTTTCTTTGGCAAAGCCTTAAAAATAAAAATTTTAATTCCAAAGCCAATAAGGGCCATTTGCCCATTTTTCTTTTTGCATTGATGGCTCATAGCTTTGAAATTGTTGACCAAGGATTGTCTGACACAAGAAATGAGACTCTCTTTTGAGAGAACATGCTATATACAGAAATCTATTATTCAGTACTTTATTTAAAGATCCAGAGTAAAGCATACCCACATCATATTTTTAAACTAATTTTAAAAGTCATCTTCAATAAATGGATACTTGTTTCTGTCAGAAATCAGTCACTGTGAATCTCCTGCTCTGTTACTCTGCCGAATTGAATGTATGTGCATGCTTACTCAGCATCCTTCTCTCTGGAAAATGTTGCTCTTTCTAACTCCATAGTAACTCTGCTTATGGATATGATACATGAGTGTCACAGGCCTGGGTAATCTCTGTACACTGGGTGGTGCCATTAAGAAATGGAGTTGCCCAACTGGTTTTTTGTGGAGCCTAATACCATTATCCAGGGTCCTCCCTTCCCTCTGGAAGGAATAGGATACCTTTGCTTACTAACTTGATATGTCTTTCTGCAAATTTTGGCCCCAGAAGAAATAAATTCAGATCAGTATTGCCAAGAACTCAAGGCAGTTGGATTGCACTTCAGCATCCTAAGTTTAAATCATGAGGATGATGTGTTCCCAGATGCTTGGGAACAATATGCATCACACACATGTGATATTCAAAGCCTTTTATGAGACATTCCACCATATCTTCTCCACTGATGTGGCATCATCTTACAGTGATTTATTTCCTTGGATTAAGGTGGTGGCATCCTTTCTCTTTCTATTTTATAACCAGTTTATAACTTCAAATCTCATATCAATCCAAGAATACACTTTGTAAAAAAAAGAAGTTAAACTGTTCTTGTTGAGCAAACCAGAATTTTTTTTCTTTTCTTTTTTTAGTAAACTTCATTCCTCAACCTCTCACCTTCTGTATTGGTCTAAAGATTGCCCTATGGAAATGTAAGTATCTGCAGAAAAAAAGAGACTGGAAAAATTTAAGACATTGAATTATTAAATATATAAGAATCACCTCTTCAGGCTAAATAATTTCTTGTAATATATCTTATGTCACCAATATTTCATGGGTCATTCATTTCAGTTCATGTGAGTATACAGAAATGAGTGGGTGGGTCGGTGGGTGGAAGGCTGGATTTGCAATTGGATATGTGTTGATGAAAGAGAGAGTGGAGACAGAGCAGTTTGGAGGACTTAGAAGACTAGTGGTCATGCCCCAGTGGAAAGGAACATTGACATGGTAGCCACATTAGAGTGAGTAGATCTCTAAGAAGAAGGATTGGCTTAAGAGAAAAGTAAGACTAACAGACATACATTTCATCTACTTCAAATTTGGCCGAAGGATGGGTCTGTCACAACCAATTTCCTCTTTGATTTGTTATTATGTAGATATTGCTACTGCTGAAAATAAGGGTGGAGCCATTTTGGGCATTAAGACACTGCCACCCACACCCATATGTGCTAATTTGGTTCCTGCCCGAACATGTCTTTTGAATCATGTAAGCTTGTGCTAAGGGAAAAATCAGGCAGCATGTTTAATGGAATGAGGAAAAATATTCATGAACTCACAGGTCTGTGACTTCTCGCAGGATGTGTTGGTTTTCGCTTTCAAATTAACCTGTCCAGGTGCTGCTCAGAGGTTTATAGATAATGGAGATCAACTCCAAATGCCCACAATAATTGCTTTTGTAGTTAAGAGTCTCACTTTCTATTAGAGCATTCCTAAATTGTTAGCAGAACAACAGGCAGAAAATACGTACCTTGGTGATCAAAATCATTTATAGGACACAAGAGTTTTGATAGACCGTTCCATGGCAGGGAGGAGCAAACCAAACAGAAACAAAATCTGTAGATCATACCTAAACCCTCAGGGTAAATCTGAACAAAGGAAAGAATATGTTTTCTAGGGCATTTGGGTGTAAACCTCCCTCCCCCCTTGCCAGAAACCACAGTGTTTATAGGCGTGTTTTACTAGAAATCTGCTGCTTCTCACAATGTTTCCTGCACAACTGTCTTAGTAAAACTACATCTGGAAGTGACAAGTGCACAGTTGTAAATCTGGAAGGCAATGTGTTGTTGTAATAGCTTGCAGCTACAATATGGCTGCATTGCTGAATGCTGGAGAGAGTTATAGAGACACAGGCCAACTGTAGCTCCTGAAATGAATACTATTTTTCCGAGAGGATAGGATGAGGTTTAAGACAAACTGTCGGATGGACTGAGGTAGCACTGAACTGATTGCCTTCTGGCAGATCAGTTATTTCAGAAACTTTTGACTATTTGCTTCAATTGAGAAGTGGAATTTGATGGATGTTCCAAAAATAAGCAGAGATCCATTGAATTGTAGCCTTGTGGAGTTAGCTAGGTCTCAGGGAACATCTAGGTCAGATGTCTCCCTGGATAGGGAACTACCCCTCCCACAAGCCACATCTTCAAGTATTACTGTGAACATCTGAGCAGTTTTCAGTCCTGGACGACTGATATGGTCCATAAGAAGGTTCCAAACAAAGCAATCCATGGCCTAAGCATGCAGGGTCCCCCATGGTAGGGTTTAAAAGTGCCTCCTATAAAATGCACACTTGCGGCAATTTAATAGCCGCTGGAATTATATTTAGTGAAAAGTGCCTTGAAGAAGTGATTAGATTGTAAGGCCTCCTCTCTTGAACAAGACCAAGGCTCTCTTAAAAGGACTTCATACAGTATGTACTCCTTTCCTCCTTTCACCCTTTCTGCCATGTGAAGAAACAATGTTTCTCCTGTGCAGATGATGCCGTATCAAGACACCATTTTGGAAGGAAAGAATGGACCCATCTCAAGACACTGAACCTGATCATGATTTAATTTTAGACATTCCAGCCTCTAGGACTGGAAAAAATACATTTATCTTCTTCATAAATTACCTAGTCTTTCGCATTTTGTTACAGCAGTGCCAACAAACTAAGACACACAATGAGTGTTTCTTAGAGTCTTTGAAATTGCCACAGGGAAGCAAGAATGACACAGCAGTATGGGTGGGGTCATCAAATCTCCTTTTGATATAACAGTTACTTGTAAGAACAGTAGGGCATTAGTTAAGCAACTTAATTTAGCAGTGAACAAAAATTTTTAAAAATCAAGGAAATCCTTGTTCTATATTATTTAAACAACATTTAAGTACAGGTATGTTTAGACACTATGGGCTTTGGTTATAAAATGTGTTTATATGAGCATTTTCATGTACACATAAAATATATGCATATTTAATATATGTATCGAACATCAGGAATGTCCCCAAGCCTGTGTTTATCAGCAGGTGGATATTTGAAGTGATTGCACTATATTAATTCTTCTTTAGCGCTAATGGACATGTTCCTTCTTCCCTTGTCTCTCAGAAAAAGGGCAGATTCGCTCTTTTCTAGGGCCAGATTCCCTTTCCTATTCCTTCTACTTCATTTAATTCTCATTTCCAGAGAGACCTTTGTGTTCCACTGTTTTTTTTTCTCTTACATTTTCAATATTTGAATTTCCTTTGTGCTTTCTCTTTTCAATTCTGCCCAAATCACTCAAGAATTTTGAAATAAACTATATAGACTATTGAATCTATCAGAGTTGGAAAAAAGAGGGAAAGCAAAGCAAAGCAAAGGGAAAACTTGTTAGAGTGCTCTTGAGGGATCCATGAGGGTGTGAGCAAAGTCTGTGGTTACCCGATGTCCATCATTTTAGGTGCTCAAACAAATGAGTAAATAATTAGTATCAGTATATACTAGCTGCATCAATTCCCTCACAGTTTACTGGCTGTTCTTCTTTCCCCTATACTCGTTTGTATTCCTATACAAAAAATCACCTTGATCTACTAGATGCCAAGTCATCATTTCAACAAAACAAGCTTGTTTCTGGTTTTTATTTCCTTTTACACACACACACACACACACACACACAAACACACACACACACAGGTTTCTCCTTTAGTTTTCATAATGGGACACCACCCAAGTTCTTACCCAAACTCTCTGACTGTGAGTCCTGTTTGCCTTCACTATCTGACTTCTCCAAGGACATTTTCCCTTGGTTTCAATTCCCCTACATGCTGTACTGTGACTTGTCTGATCTTATATCGTGATCATCTAATGTAATTTCTTTCCAGAGAGGGGGCGAAAGCAGTGAAGAGAAAGAAAGCAAGAATGGAAATGTTTAAGTAGGGATTTGTAGTTGGAGATTACCTTTGTAAGTGAACCCAGTGCATCCTTCTCGTCTTCCACTTCCGTCTCTGTTTCTCAAATTCTAGCCTCAGTGAAGCCTATGTCAGCATTGTTAAAAATATTGATGTCAAAACCCTACCTTAGTCTTAGTTGTGCTGAAAGAGAATTCCAGGGATGAGACCTTCAGAATCTGTGTGAAGAAACAAAAACTCAAAAAGAAATTTGAATGTTTTCATGATAAAGAAAAGATAATATTTGAGGAGATAGAGATATTTACCCTGATTTGAACATTCTACAGTGTATACAGTATCAAAACATCATATGGTACCCAAAAATATGTACAATGTTTTATATATCAGTTAAAAAGAAAACAGTTCCTCATATAATTCTGATGTGGTGTTAGATTTGAGGACCAATGAATTATATAACACTATACACAGTGAATACATGTAAAGGGAAAATTAAACACAAAAATTTATCCATTCAAAGGTTATGGCATCTTGATCTTTTATAATGACCTACAAAATTTGCTACAGCCCTCTCCTCTCCCATTTTAAGAAGGGTCCAGTGTTCAGTATAGCCATCTTTTGTATGGTAGAGACTAATTACGTAGTAACTTCCTATGTTTACTATATCCTGGTGTAGGGCATCCTTTATGAAGTAATCATACAAACTAGCTTACTCTGTAGCAAATCCTTGTCTGTGAAAGTCAGTAAATCTTCATGACTTTTCAAAGTCATTCTTTCAAATAAACACATATCCAACCAAATTCTATAATTGGCTAAGACCTTGATATTTGACTTTAGTCAAAATCCTAGAAATTTCTGCCTCTATTTTCATTTTCATCTTTATTTTTTACTTTACTACTAATTTTTACACTTGGTAGACAAATCAGTTTTGATATTTCTGCTTTTTAAAGTGGAAGCATTTATTTATGATAGGTTTTATGTATATTAGTGGGAAATATATTATTGCTCCTCAACATTGAGGCAAAGGGGTAACTGGAGATACTCAGGATAAAATATGCTTTCTTTGCAAAGCACAGATGTGTAATAATGTGATTTGTGAAATCATGTCACAAAATTAGTGGCATGTCTATATAAGAACATGTGTAGAGTGAAAAGGTTCATTGACTAATGCCCAAGGCTGTTTCTCCATATCTGCTTCATTAATACACTAATTTTATTCTGTGACACTCCTGAGGATTGGGATTCCTACATTCATTGATTCTAGTCTGGTCTCACTTCCAACTTCTGTCCCTCTTTGTTGTTTAGCAGTCACAACTGTCCTTAAGGCTGTGCTGTAACAACCCCTCTACGTAAGGAAAGGAAATCCTGCCACAAAATGTGAAAAAGGGATACTTTCCAAACCACAACTTGGTCAAGAGCTTGGTCAAGCTCTCTCATCAGGCCCCTAAGTTGGATGGAGGGACACTCAAAACTTTTGCAAATATCAACCATGCCCATCAGCTTTCAAAAGTTTTATTTATTTGACTTCCTTTTTTTTCTTCTAAGCCACTATTCTTCAAGAGGCTTTTCACTGATAACTGACATGACATGAAACATCAGAAAATAAAAGTGTAACATCATACAGACATTATATGGCTGGCTTTGTCATAACCTTGCGTTTTTCTCATTTGTCAGTCAACTTTGCTAGACTGAGCTGTTTACTCTCTAAGGAGTTCTGAAATTTGAGACTCATGACCCACCTAGGTGCAGCTTTAATTATTGTTATAATTATTATTGTGGTGATGGGGATTGAACCCAGGGCCTTTTCATTGAACTACATCCCCACCTCATTTTATTTTGCACTGTGAGACCTGGTCTCACTAAGTCACTAAATTGCCCAGGCTGGGCTTGAGTTGGTGATCTTCCTCTCTTGGCCTTTAAGCTTGCTGGAATTACAGGCATGGAACACTAAGCCTGACCCCTAGGTGCAATTCGACTTTCTTCCCACTTGGAAAAGCCTGAGTTCTCACTACCATTTTTACTTCTTTTATTTTCTCTTTTACTAATATGTTGATGTTGCTCTTTCTAAATATAATACAGTGATACCTCTGTTGTCGAATGGCTCCAAACTCGAACTTTCCACTAGAACAACAAAGTTCCAAAATAACCTGGTTGGTGTTGGTAACTTTGCTGGATAATCAACTGAAAATCCCACCTGAGAACACCTGTACGGGCCTACAGTGAGTCAAGCACTGCAACTCTCCACAGTCACAAAGGGTGACACTTTGGTCTAAGCGCCATTCTCACGCAGACAACACATAGTGCTTGTGTTAGTGCATTCAAAGTTCATCGTTGTGAGCTTCTTTTGGGCTTCATTTGCTTAAATATCATAACCATGACCCCAAAGAAAGTTAGTAATACCAACAATAAAGCTAAGAGGAAAACTCTGAGAACCATGATCGAGTTGTGAAATTCAAATCAGGTCAGTGGTCACTGGGAGAACATATATTCAGTTCTCTAAATTTCCAGTGTGTGAACACCTATGTGGAACAAGTGGAGTTCGACAACTGTGGTATCACTGCATTTGGAAAATTCACAAAATTCTACTAAAGAGAATGAGTCATAACAGCATGACATTCATCATGTCATCACCTGGAGGCACCCACTGTTCACATAACCAGTACTTTCACTTAGCTCTTCACAGCCTTTTTAGAGGTGAAAACATACTATAATTATTTTAAATGTTTTTATTTTTCTCTGTAATTTATTATAAACATCTCCCATTTAATGAAGAACTGAGTAAATATCATTTTAGTGGTTTCATGATACCCTACTAAATAAGACTCACATAATTTATTTGAACATTTTTCTAATTGGCAATGTTGAGACTATTTCCAACGGGATGAATGGCATGCATTTGAGAGATGAACACGAAGGTAGGTATTTGTTTGTATAATTTTTACTGATTTGCCTTCCTAGGGCAGAATCAGTGATGTAGGCTCTGTGGATTAGAATATTTTTATGGTCTTTGAGACACAGGATCCCTGCCCATTTCAAGCCCAGTGGTATGTTTTACCTGGCTCCGATTGTTGTGGCTACATGTAGTCAATATTTATTTATGAGAATTGTTAATTAAAAGTAATGAAAGTAATTGGAGGGAAATTTAAAAGGGAAAGTAATTCTCTTAAAACTTCTATTTGCAGGAGGTTTTTTTTAGCCTTGATTAAATGATATATAAATTTTGATTTGGCCTTTCTGATGGTAGTAAACATGCCAGGCTTTTCAGTTTTGCTTTAGAAACAGTCTTCATCTTTGCTTTAGACGGTAGGAACCAGCTCTTCTATCCTGTTTTCTCTGCCACTCCTTAAGTGAATTTGGACTCTCTCTCCCATTGTTGGAGACAAACAATTGGTAGAGACAAAAGAGATGCATTCTCCTTTTTCCCTTCACCACTATTTGGCTTCCTTTCATCTGTAACAGAAAACAAGTTATTTCTGTGTTTTCTTAACATTTTTGTGCTCTCAAAGCTACTCTGCTCTCAGGATTTTTTTGGCTGTCTGAATTCTCCCAGATCCTGTGAGGGTAGACACTTCTGGATGACACTTGTTGCTGCAGGATAATAGCTTCAACCAAACTGCAGCCTGAGAATTATATACACAGGTAGGCCTTCAATGCTAGCATCCCACACTCTTACAGTGAAATTCCTTCACACTGTGCCAAAATGGTGCTGGCATTGTTCCTTGTTCCTAATCTGATATGATTTTCTCTTCTCTTTCTCTAAGAAATAAAGCTGAGTCCCTCAGCTGAAGTCTAATCTTGTAAGCAGATCATTCCTTTAAGAGGCAGGGCCATGGATCCCAATGACCAGCACTAATATACCCTAGTAGACTTCCTCTAAGGGACAGCATCTGAAACAGTAGACAGAGAAATGAAGAACCCAGGCTACTCTGTGACTTTCGGGTTTTGTCAGTCTGTGTGAAAGCAGGGAGAGGACAGCAAAATGGGCAGGGGTGCCAAAATAGAATTTTTATTTTCAAAATGAGAAAAATATCATTTTTCTGATATTTTCTGCACCGAGCAATGTTTCCTAGATAGGTTAGGAATTCGATAGTAGGAGTCGCTGGTGTTCCACGAGAAGACTTCATCATCTTCCCTGTAAGCAACAGACTGCTGAAATGCGAAGCATTTGGCTTCTTACAAATACTTTCACTTGTGTTGGAAGCCGTGATCTATGTTTCAGGTCAAAGGCAAAAACACGCTTTCCCCTATCTGTTTCCTGTCTCTGAGCCATCAATCATTTATTTCCCAAGGGAATTGTAGTTTGTGGGCATGTGGCCTGTTTTCCATTGGCTTCTATTATCATTTGGTAATTAGATTACAGCCGAGTATTTACCTTACTCTGTGGCTTTGAGACCTTCCCCTGCAGTGTTTTTCTGTTAGTTTTACAAATGCTGAAGTCTTGCTTTCTCTTGGCCTGTTGTGTTAAATTAGGCAAAGAGGGGAACTTTTAATTCACATCTGATTTTTTTTAAGAAGGAGAGAGGGAAATAATAATATAAAATTCAATTAATTTTACTTATGTTCAGACCTGACTTACCTTTGAGGATATACACATAGGAAATTCAGAGTTTTTTGTCATCCCTGGACTGCTCCCAGCTTACAATATAACTCTTGCTTTCAATTTCTATCTTGCCTATACTTAATAAAGACCATTTCCTGACATCAAATATTATGCCGTACTGTGATGGGTAATTTTATGTGTCAGACTAGTGAGGGCAGTTGTATTGTCAGATATCGATCTACAGCTTGTGTACTTTTAAGGTGTTATTAAGATTTAAATCAGTAGAATATGAGTAACAGAGCACCCCACATAATGGAGGTGGCTTCATCTAATCAGATGAAGGTCTTAGAAGACTGAGGACCTCACAAAGAGATGAAACTGCAACATAGAAATGGTACTCCAGCGTCTAAATTTCTCCCTCAGATCCTATTTACTAAGGAACTTTCTTTAAAATGCTTTAGTAATGGAAGCACCCACACACTTTTGTTTCTTTTCTGTCCTCATAAGGATAGATAGCACTGTTTCTGGTAAATCAAAAGCTCCAGTGGCCTTGGGGACAGACAGTGCACAGCACAAGGAAATAAAAAGGTGGCCCAGCTGGTGGGCGAAGAAGTCTTTCGTTACAGTCCAGGGAAATATTTATCACAATGGAATTCTTGGCTGTAAAATGTCTAAGGCATGTTTTCAACACGAATGGATTCTTGTTTACCCCAAATCCTGCATTTTAGACATAGCATTTTAATGTTAACTACAAAAGTTCTCCGTGGAGATGGGGTTCTTTGTGGGATGTGCATTGACTCTATTGTGAAGCTTTGTGTGAACTTGGCCCTCTGTTGTGAGAAGACCCCTTGTCCAGCGCATCTCTGCCCATGCTGCTCACATAAGATTCCCAGCATATACTCACCTCCATCCCCTCCACACCCTCTGCCTTGTGTTTTCCCCACCATGTAACTACCACTGCGCAATAGGAGGAATAGAATTGGCAGAAAAGAGGCTTTTGGACCCCAAATTAGAGACTACTAGCACCTGAAGGCACAGTTCCTTTATTTTAAAACTTCCAAAACATTCTGCACTCCTCCAACTAAGACTGTGTTGAAGATCAGTTGAGATTTTATTTCCAGGCGTCCTGGCAGGATTGCGTATCTCTGAAAACTTCCTAAATTCCAATATTCTTCCTTTTATGGTCAAAATTATGAGAAGGGAAGAACTGAGGAACAGATAAGTGGAATGCCCATTGAGAGATCATTAATTTATTGGTTCTTATTGAGAATTTCATCCTGACTGGTGTATTAGGTGAATGTTTGTTAGGTAAATGTAAAGTGTAATTTCAATGTGCACACCGGCTGGATGGTAATACATTTTTCATGGGTGGAAATATTAAGGGACACCAGAAAATGAGAATCAGACCCACTTCCAACCTTCACTGGAGAGTGGGAAGAAAGGGAAGTGACTCTTAAAATATGATGGTAGAACTGAGAAGACGTCTATGGAAGGACTTTATGTGTTAAAACTGGAACTGGTCCAGGCAGCCAGGGTTGAGTTAGTCACTCTTACATATCAGGTAGGGATTAAGGCCAGCAAGGTGAACCCACACTGTGAAGGAATCCTTTCTACAGCAGGGGAACACCCAGGAATTTAGAAAGGGGCTCAGGCAAGACAGGAGCAAGGAGATGGTCAAAAAGGAAGAAGGAAATAAGCTGAGATGAAACCTTAAGTGTCCAGAAGACAGCCAGGAGCCACACGTGGAAGGCTTTGTTGGTTGAGACCTAACAGTTTGGATGTTGTCCTGTTAACAATAAGAACCAAGAGATTTTGTTCAGAGTTCTGAAATGATCCAAAGAATATTTTAGTTAAAGGCTGTAAAACATTTGGATAGCAAATAGACCAGACTAGAGTCCGAGGGACAGGTGATTTACTAATTAGATTCTTAAGAAATTAAACAAATTCATTTAATTGAAGTAGAAATGTAAACATCGGAACAAATATGAGAACTATGCCAAGGAAAAAGATGGCAGAGTTCTGAAATGGATTAGAAATAGTTGTGGATTAAGAGAATGGAATCAGTGATGCCATCAGACCTTCTGGAGTCTGATTCTCCAAGAAAATGGGGGCACTGCAGGAACTCCTCCCCAGGGAGAAGTGATGTCCTTGGTTCTTAGGATGAATTATTTCCTTGGGATGATAAAGGGATTGAGTTTACTATTGCTAATACTTTTGATGACCTGGTAAATTGTTTTGAGTACAGGTTTGTTTGGGGGAGGTATCCCACGTGTAACTCGATTTCAGTATTATTTCTGTTTTGAGCAGGGTTTATCCAAGGTAGCGAAATTTTAAGCCAAACTTTTTGAGCAACAGTATTTTTACTAGAATTACTCCTAAATCCTTAGTTTTAAGGAGTCTTTCACACACACACACACACACACACACACACACACACACACAGCATGAGGGAGGGGCAGCCACAATCTGGGCTTTAAGGCATCTTTCCAGGTGTTCTGTGATATTCATTCATGTCTCATGACTCCATAAAGGTAGCTGCTGCACTAACCTTCATTCGTTTTCAACTTGCCATTGTGTGGCCTGTGTCTTAACCTTGGTTCAGTGCTTGCCTTCTGCTGCTTGCCTGACTTGCTGGAATGTAGAAGTATCTGCCTATTGGGCTAGGGTTCTCATGACCTTGATTAACTATGCAGCTACCCCTTTTCAGGGATTTGTTTGTCTGTATGATTTTCTGTGCCCAAAATGGAAGCAATGGGCCTAATAGTGGGGCTCACTCATGTCCATAAATTTCTCGTGTGACCATCATGTCCTCCAGAGCCACTCAAACTATCAATATTGAAGAATCAACTCCTTAGTCTTCACAATTTGGCTATGGACCTTTTATAAATGAATGAAACAAAGTGAAATTAAAAATAAACAAACCCATTGATTATAGCAAGACTAAGAGACATACAATTATTCTGTCAAATTGTTATAAATCTGTCTAAATGTTTCCTCTTGATATCTTTGCTTATCTCACACCAGGCCCTATCCATGGTCCAGACCCTGACTAGCAGAAATCTAACTTTCTTTTTTCACCTGGAAGTATCTGTTTTGACTGATCATAAAGTAGAAAAGAAATTTCATAAAATATCAAAAGGAAATAATATCTCAAGATTTCTTTTCATGTAGTCCATGTGATAGCTCGCTGAGCATTACAGTTTTCCCCATAAACATACACACACACACATGTGCACTTGTACACACACACATTCACACATGCACACAAACAGGTACTCAAAGTGAAAATTATGAACTGGGAAATTACCGAAGGAGTATTGTTTAGTTCATCTATAAAATGGGGCTGAAGGTTGTGCCTATAAATAGTCATCAGTACATGAGGACCCCGTAAGGAAATGTCTACAGAGAGGCATGCCATATCAATCATAGGGAAAGGTGGCGATGACAATTACCTTGCAAAGGCTCAGAGAAAAATGAAATTAGGAGTGAAAAGATGCTGCAATCCATTTCAGGAAATAAGTTCACAAAAACAAGAAGAATTAGATCTTCTCAGTATGTCTCTGGGTCTTCATGAGTTCTTAAGTGTAATGTAATTAATCTTGCCCATACTTATGGAGGTGTCATGTGCTAAAGCACAGTGTTAGCTATTGAATCATTAAAGACCAGGTGCAGCACTACTTCTGTGACTAAGACAGCTACCCTCTTGACCGCTTTCCCACTTGAGAGTTAAATGAGTCCCTGGATTTATGATTTTTAAAGTACTTTTGAATGCCAGAGAATTAAATGCATTATAAGAATGTCTACATTGCAATAATAATATCACAGCTTATCATTGAAATGTTAAATACTGCAACATACACGATTTTCAATACAATCTAAGCAAACAAATCTTTAAACTAGCTTTCCTGTTACCTAAAAATGATACAAATCTAAATGAATAACTGATATAGCAATAAAGCTACTAAAGGATAGGATTCATTGTACATTAAGCTCTAGATCCTTTATTTAGGTTGCAAGTGATTATGTGATAATAGGATAAATGCTTTGCTAAGTGTATAAAATCTGAAATACTCTGTATATCACAAAGCCATATTACATTTGTAGGGCATTCATTTACTTCATAATACAGTAAAATTATTCACTTAAAGTGAAATCTCAAGGAGAAATCAATTTGCTGAATGGAAGTTAGGCTACGTTAACCCTGGATAAGAATCAGCCTTTGGCATAAGTTCCATGTCATCCAAATGGCTTTCCCTTGGCCTTTTAGAAAAGGAAAGGATTGTAGAGAAATCCTAGCACATATTGGCAAAAATTCAAGCTATCTATTCTCTCAAGATTTTTTTCCTGGGAAGAATCATGCCTAAGCCCTAACACCTACAGGCTATGAATTAATCATTAGTTTGAACACAGGTGCTGTTTTAAGTCAAAATAATTTATCATTGTAGTGAGAAAATACATTAGAGTGAATAGTTATAATTTACTAATGACTCTAGAAAATTAGTGGTTAAACAAAGCAACAAAAAACTATGGTACTGTTTGGGTCAAAACATTCCATTTCAGATTATTTGACTGCTAAAGAAAACACATCTGGTTCTACTCCGATAATCTCTTCTAGATGGCCATGGAAGTATCTAGCAGCACATGCTACTTAGCTGTTCAAGCCCGAGGCCAAAGAATTTACTGATCCCTCTTTTCTCAGCCTTCTCTGCATCTACTTTCCCACTGTATCCAAATTGTATCTCAAATCCATCCACTTTTCTCTTTACAAAATCTCAATCCAAGTTATTGTGCTGTTTTTGTGCAGTTACTTCTAAATGGGCTTCAGATTTCTCTCTTCCCCCATAGTAGTCTGTTCTTCACATAGGAGCCAAAAGGATATTGTAGAAATGCAAACCAGATCATATCTTCTCACTGATGAAGCATCTAGCCACATGCCACTGCATTACAATAAGTCCATGTCACTTTCTAGGTCTAGGGGACATGTATTCTCTTTTTGTGCCATTCTACTCCTTTCATTGTGACTCTTCAGCTACTTTAAAGTTCTTCCCAATTTAGAACCATTTGTGTTATTTGCTTGTCCAGATTGTTTCTGCAAATTCTTTTTTTTTTCCTGAAAATTCTTACAAGGCAAACTGCTTCATATTAGTTGGGTCTTATCATCAATATTTTCTTCTTGGAAAAATCTTCTCTGACCACTGCATTTATTGCTAGCATTCTCAAGTATTTTCTGTCCCACTCTGTTCATTGTATCACTTACCATAAAGACATAGCTTGTGTACCTGTTGGAGTATCTATTCCTGGACCAGCCTGCTGTGAGTGGATTTGCTGTTCCTGTCCTCTCCCCAGAGGCATCACTCTGCTCAGAACTCAGGAGACCCTCAGTATTTATTGACTTCTTCATTGGTTGAAGTGTGCAGACTCTGACAGCCTCTGTAGTCATTTATGAAGTGTTCTCTGGCCTGTCCAAAGTAGAAATGTAAAAGGACAAGTATTCCACATATTTGCATTGTCTTAACAAGCCCTCATCAAAAACCACTTTTACAGAAACATTTTCATTTAGAAATGATTGGTCTGTTAAGCCCTTTGAGCCATCTCTGGAGGTTTTATGATTGACTGATGACATTTTGTGTACTCTTAGAACAACATTGACGTACCTATGTTCTCTCATAGACTGTTTCAGCAGTATGTGTTACTATATGCCCATTTTTATTTTCACCCCATAAAGTACAGAACTCAAAAAGGATATTACTAGCATTTTAAAGACATTTTATCAAATCCCGCTGTCAACAGTTAAAATAATGTTTGGACTATTCCCCCAGAAGTATACTTAATTCACTTGATAAATTAATGACTGACTTTGGCCTTTGACAGGATAAATGAAACTTCTTTTAATCTATGCAATTAATGAAATTAGTTCCTTTGTGTACTTGCTTCAGGACACTAACAACACAGGCAGTACACTTCCAGAAACATAGATTACAATCAAGAAGACAACCAGGATTAGTTGTAGCCGAATTCACTCAATTTCTCTTAAAATGTTTAAATAAATCTCTGTGAAACTGAAAGTTGATATCAGGAAGTTTCCCAAGAAAGATAACCTGAAAAAAATAAAAAAAGAAAAACACACACACAACAAAATATATCCAGGTTTTTCACTTTTTTCTAATTGTGAATCCTGAGTTACTATTTTATCAAGGCTACCGTCAGCACTTTCTCCAGTCTTTTTCTTTCTTTCTCTGTTATACCACCCGGGACGTTCTTCCAAAGTCAGGCTTCTCCCCAGAATGATCCATAACCCTAAATGTCAGGAATCAATGACAGAGTATGGGAAGAAGCGGTGGAAGGAAGTACACATGGCACATGCTGGCTCCGCAGGGGGTGGGAGGAAATAAAGGAAGGAGGGACCAGGAAGATGAGGAGAAATAACAAGTGAAGAATCTAGGGGTGGTGATTTTTGCGGTTGCAGGAAGCCACAGGGTGGCCCATACTCCAGTAGCCCACACTCTTTATCCCTCCTTTATAATGGAGGCTGGTGAGATGCAGATCTCATTTATGAAAAAGATATATGCATAGTGTGATGGTACAAAGCTGGAAACCCACCTGGTGTAGAGGAATAGAGAAATCCTGGAGTTTGTGTATCAGAGCATAGCCAGGGTGTGCTTATCTCAAAGGGTTATTTTTATTGTCATTGTTGTTGTTGTGCATGTTTGTTGTGGTACGGGAATTGAATCCAGGGCCTTCATACTAACCTTTTTTTTTTTTTTTTTTTCAGTATTGAGACAGAGTCTCCCTATGTTGTTGTGTTTCCCAGGCTGGTTCTGAACTTTTGATCCTCCTGCCTCAACTTCCCAAAATTCTGGGATTATAGGCATGTGCCACCACGCCCTGCCCAAAGCCCTAGTTAAGCCCTTCATTAAGTTAGGAAACACTAAAGAAAATTAGGAAGTAGCCTAAAGGAAGAATTATGTAGCTGTTGATCCTCCTTTTTTGTTCCCTATTCTTCACATCACTAGAAATTTTTTATTCTTTAGAATCTCTATTCTTAGAAAACTGTGTGCTACTAATGTCTCTCTGACACCATCATCTCTCCATTGAAAGTAGATTCTAATTCACTGTATTCTTAATGAAGAATAAAAATATTTCCTGGGCAATCTCATCACTTCATCAAAAATTAAGATGCTGATTCTAAACACCAATGGATGTGATGGACAAATGTCTCAAAAGCCTCCTGCCCATATCTATGGAAATCTGGCATGGTACCTTTATTTTAAAAGAGAACACTGCACAGTTGATTGGAAAATGGCCTTACTAGAAACTGGGAAGCACAAATCAGTTTGCAAGAAGCTATACAATCATCTTTTCCTTTGGATTTTAGTTGGATATTGAGGCTCTTTAGAAAGTCCTTGAATTCAAAGGGAGGTTTAGTCCAGGCCTCTTTCCACTTACATTGTGTTTTCTTCTCCAGTATTTCATAATTCTTCTCCTTTTTTCCCTTGTCTGTTTCTACTGCAGACAATAGGTGCCTGAGATGTCTAGCTTCCTTCTGGCATAGTGGATGGAAACCCAAGTAGGAGACTGAGGAAGGAAATATGGTTTCCTCTAGCACCCTCCTTAGAGAATCACCTCTACCTGCTTGGCTTCCAACCAGAATTCCAGCTCTCCTCATCCTAAGCTTTTTCCTTCTGCTCCCTTTTGGATTTCTAGTAACCACTCCCTTCCTGGGCCTTCAGACTGAGGTGTAGTAGTGGTTCCGGTATTAAACTCTCCGCAAACCATCCTAATTCAAGCCATTTGTTTCCTATACTTGCCAGTTACTGATCCTCATCTAGGTACCCTGCTAAATATCTGAGACTCTTGAAATGAAGCAGGGGAGAAGGGAAAAGAAGCCTTTACAGTGGTCTGCTGCAAGCAGAACTCGATCAAGATGATCAACACTTGGCAACTAAGGTTAATGAGTCTTGGGGTAACTTGCAAAAGTGTATGTCTCCTTCTGATGTTATCCTAGTATCTAAATTTAGAAAGCAAAGGAATGTTATTAAAGGAGCCTAATTCAACTTGATGCATTTGGTTTTTTAATCCAACAAATATGTATTAAGCATCTATTATAGTGAGTGGGGGCAGAAAACAAACAAACAAAATTGCACAACATGTGGCAATAAAGGCTGCAGAGAAAAATAAAACTAGAGTGGAAAGGAAGCTGAATGCAAGGTCAAGCTCTCTTTTTAAAACACACTGGTTATGAAAAGTCTCGGAGGTTTGCTGACCTTTGAAGAAAAAGCTAAGGGAAGTGAGGGGGAGAAACAGGTCCAGAGTCAGAATAAGAGTATCAGAAGCAACTGGCTTCTCAGGCTACCCTGGGATTCTTCTTTCCAGGGCTATTTGCAATGATGTGGATGTGTTTTTTTGTTTTGTTTTGTTGTGTTGTGTTTTTTGTCACAATGACTGAGAAGGGGACGACGAGAGAAGGAGGTACTTCTGTTCATAATTAGTTGATAGCACCCAGGAAGTCCAATGACCTGGCATGCATAGGGCAGCCTGAGTCCATGATGAATGGAAGAACTGTCAAAAAGAGAAAAAAGCCAGGAGCATCCGTGTAGAGAAACACTAAGCAGAAACACCAAATGCAAAGGTCTTGGTGCTGGGACACCCAACACATTGTCTCATATGTATTTTCTTGATTTAAAGCAGGACTGTTGTAGACCCCGTGTTCTCACATCTTTCCCAACTGCACAGCATCATAGTGGCTCCAATATGGCTCAGACGATGGGGACATTTTGTTCCTGGACCTGGAGCACTGAAGAGTATAAGTGTCCTTTGAAAAGCACATCCGTGGTGCTTCTTTAGACTTGAATTTGCTGGTGGCAACTGAGTCTCCTAAGGCAGAGAAGACCAGCAAGGGACAAAATGTCCTGCCTGCTCCAAAAATAGCTTTTTGCCTAGAGAGTTATTTCAAAAAAATAGCTCTACAACATAAAATACTGCTGAGGATTGTGCTCACTTGCTGGGAACTCTATAAGAAATTAGCTAACATTTTTCATAGGTCTCTTTGACTCAAATTGATCAATTTATGGGCTGTATTTATGGAGAAATGATGCATTTTTATGTTTTTCTCTTTTTCTATGCATGTGTTCATAATTTCTTTGAAAATGAATTTATCTGGTATGGTTACCATAATTCAGATACATTCTATAAATTTGTTCTTTCTCAATTTAGTAAGTTTCCAAAAGAGTAAAACAAAAGTATCAGGCTATATTTTGATAAATTTAACATTTACAAACAATAAGCTGCCTTGTGGCTTTAAAATCCCTTTAATATATTCTCTTGTATGTTTGAGCTACTCTAAGATTTTCTCTCCATCCACTAGAATTTTACATGTATGTTAATAATTCTGTTGTTTTAGCATCTTTAAAGAGATGCATAGTGGTTTTGTTATTTTATTTTATTTTATTGAATAAACTGGAAGAAACTTTTCAAAAATTGGCCTCCAACTCAGGTCCAGAGCTCATGGCTCACAGACTCTCTATCAATGTTCTAGCTGTGCTCTAACCAAGCTCTAGCAAGAAGTTCCAGCAAATAAAGCTACCTTGGTTGGTCAGATCAATGCTTCTTAACCAAAGCAAGATAGCTTGGTGTATGTAAATCAGGAGCAAAGCTAGAATGCAGGCATGAGTTGAAATAGACCTGATAGTGAATCTGGGATCATTTCCTCACTCAGTCAAAATCAGACATTTCCTGGTAACTCTTTAGTAAGTAACATCTTGATGAGTCTTACAGAACTGGCTTATTAGAAATGTGTCCACCTAATTTCTTTTTTCCAGCTCTGAAGGACATAACAATACATCTTCTTAGCACTGAAGAAAGAACAGAGCTGTCTTTGGTTTTTGCATATTAAACCTGAGCTGAATTTATGATAAATTCCTGTGAAGGAATATTTAAGATTCACTGATTATTACCTTCACATCAACTGTCCATGGGACTTTTCCATAGACTCTAAGAGACATACATGTATATCTGCCCAGTGTATGATCCAGAGTGCATTGTGCATAGAAATCTAAACTATGTCCTAATTTTCCCTCTTCACACCGATTATTGCCCTATAGATATTTTCTGAGGAGAAAAATCCTTACAAAAATTTAAACTTTCCTAAAAGGAAAGAAGAAAACCAGTATTTCTTTTGGTAAGGAACTCTTTTATCTTCAGTAGTGCCAAAAAGAACCTGCTATGACCTGACATTGTCATCACCTTAAAAATGGAGGGAAAACAATTTTATTGAGGTCAAAAGTTCTTCAATAATACCTCCTAATTATCTTTGCTTTTCAAGTCTCAGTGCAATAAACTCATGTATTTATTATGGTGTTTATTTCATTCTTCTCCTAAAGTTAATTTTAGGCCTGATCTCTGAATTGGATTATAAATTCCTTGAATATTTTATTATCTGTCTTATTTCATGATAGTAGCAGTAGGAAGAAACTACTGCAGATGTCCATGAAATGGGGATTAAATAAATGAATTTAAAGGCAAGCCTGTATCTACCCAGGATTTATTGCTATTTCAATAATTATGAAGGGTGATCATTACTAACAATTTAAGATAGAGGATTTACAGTTAGAATAGCTTGCTTTGGTAAATATAAACTGTGTTAGCTTAACCAAATTTTAAGTGAAATGTTATACAAAATATTTTCATAAAAATGAAAACTGTTTTCCTAAAATGTTCACATCAGTCCATAAACATGTTCTTGGTTCTTCTTCTTTTCCCCATTCCCTGTGAGCCCTTCACCCCCTCCACCCCTCCCTATTTACATAGACTTTGTTTCCATTTTTTCTCTTTGCACCCAATGATAAATGTAAATGTATTGTTTACCTAAAATGTACCAATAAAAGAATTTAAGGAAAAAAAATGTTCATTGCCCAATATAGTACATGGATCTCATTAGGACAGGTATTATACCTTCTCTGGGCAGAAATTAAATGTGTCTATAATGTAGCATGTTATGGTAGATACTTACTATACATTGAATTTATTATGAGAACTTTCTCCTATTTTGGTCTCCATTTTTAACCATAATTTCTTTAATTACCCCCCCCCACACACACACACCGGAAAAATTTAGGCTATAGGGCCTAGTGCATGACCTATTAAGGAGAAGAAGCAACTGGATTTTCCAGCATGAAATTCCATATGTTTGAAGACAAAATGTCCAATGGTGTATGACCTTGAGGAAATCTTACCTTGTTCCCAATCCCAGGTCTGGGCAGCATGGCCTTACTGCAAGCTGACCCATGAGATCAGCTGAAACATGACCAAGTAAGGACTAAGAGAACTACCCTTCGTGGAAATAACCCCTGAGCAAAAGACATCATGACCCTAACCATTTTGTCT
Source organism: Heterocephalus glaber (assembly GCF_000247695.1). Next base: position 4,220,321 of record NW_004624823.1, on the reverse strand, counting down.
ATGACCCAAGCTTGATCTGACCACATAGCTTGATCTGACCATGCAAACCTGGACCTAACAATAGAAATTTTTGTACTGTAGAGATAATCATTTTGCAGTTGGAGAGATTGCCTGAGGCCTATGTGCATTAAATTATGGTCTTGGCCTAGGGTCAAGGATCCATAATGCCATTCATGGGCCCTGGGAGAATTGCCAGCAAAAGCTAACATAAACAAAGGTTATTTGGCATGCAGAAGAGAAAAAAGCACAGTTGAACATGTAGACTCAGCCACAAAAATGAAAATTAATAGGAAATGTTACAGTTCAATGCCATCAAGCCATGGGGCATTGATTCCTGATAACATCCCAAGTTAGACTGTCATTGGCTCAATGACTGGTTAGGTAGGGAATAGGGAATATAGACCTCTGTGCTTAAAAGAGCTAGTGAGTGCTGCAATATAGATATTCTCAATGTTTCCATATAGGAAAAGACTACCTTCTCAGTTCTAGGTCTCTGAATCTTTATCTTATCTCAGTTTCTAGCGTTCATGTCTGGATTGCTCTGACACCCTTAACCAATTCTCGTGAGGCCCTCAGAAATCCATTTCCAAATCATGCTGCCTACAATCAAATGGGTTGTATCAGCAGTTAGCTTCTTAGCAAATGCCTTCAGTTCCTTACAAGGTCTTCATCACTGAATACCAAAAGGTCAACAGTGTCATAGATATGGTCATTTTTATGATGTATGGAAGAAATTGACCTATAGAAATCATATGTTACTTGCCACAGAAAAAAATATTTCCAAGCTAGGAATACCATAAGACCTCTAATACATTTGATCATGCACCACCACTTTCTGTTCTATTACTGTACTTCTGAAACGATCTTTTGCTTTACCATGTTTGACAAATTAACACTCCTCCTAAAATTCAGTGTAAATACACTATATTTGTAGCCAGCTTCAGGATAGGGTTTCCCTGTAAAAAAACAAGTAAAAGAAGTAATCACAGTATTGGAATATTGAATGAAAGAATCACTAAGTGAACTAATTAAATAAGGTCAATTAAACATAGAAGTAAACTATCTGAAGGACAAAGAACAATCATCTCTTTAGGAACTCAGCATACAGCAATTATCTGGCTAGTTTGACATGTAATTAGGAACCGGATTCCCAAAATGCAGTCCTGTTTCTTCAGCTTTTGAGTTCTTTAAGCTGATTTTCACAAGTGTTCATTTATAGGTTAAAATTTCTTTCATAGGTTGTTTTGAAAAACCACATAATTGAATAAGATTCAAAGCCCAGTTTAATGTTGTCTGAATCCATCCTGTTATCCTACCAACCCATCTTTGGGGTAATTCTTGATTTAGTATCCAACTGGGGAGACATTTAACTAGCGTTTTTCTGACGGAAGAATCCAGGTAAAATTGTTCTCACTAGATCAAGAAATGTTTCACTTCCTAATTAAATGGTTCTTAAAACCTAGGATTAAAAAATCACCTGGAGATGTGGCAAAAATATTAGTTTCTAGGTTCTCCATAAATTCACTTTGTAAAAGAGAAGGTTCAAGATTCTTCAGTTTAATAAGTACATACTAGCTATTCAAAGAATATATTTGGAAGTATTCATCTCCTGTGAATCTCATGACATATTAAATACCCACCATACACTTTCTTGCTACCCCTACTTGTCCCAATTACGGTATTCACCTAAGTTTTATGGTCTCAAGTAATAGAAATTCCAAGGGCCAAAAGTCTCTTCTGTTCTACCTGCTAGCTTGTGATTTATCTTACAGAGTTAAAAGTCACATCTTGACTGTACATCACCTTGATTTTATTCTTCCTTACTCAGACAAAAGTCCAGAACCTGCATATTTGAAATCTATTCTCCTTAATCATGTGTTTGTTTGATTTAAAGTTTTTATTTACTGCTTTTCTGAATCTCTGTAGAATTGATTGCTTCGAGGAGGTGGACCACTTCTGTCTGTCTCTGTGAGTTGATTTCTGCGTGCCAGATAGAGTTGGACAGGCCCATAAGGAGCTTCAAGGATATTATACAGGTGGCTTTATAGCTGGTAAAGTTAACAGGTATGTGAAAGTCCCACAGGGAACAGAGATTTTCTTTTTTCTAAAAACAAGATGGAAGTAAACAGCATTTGCAAAGCTTCCACTGTTTCTAAGAAGAAAAAAAAAAAAGAAAAGAAGAAAGGATGAAGATTGAATTTAGGTTGAGGCTTTCTGCCTCTTGAACATGCAACAGAAATATATAAAAAAATAAACCTATTAATTTCCAGAACCCAAATGCAGTCAGCATAAAGAATTAAATAAATGCTACCTTATCTTAGTTACTTTTCTGGTTGGTGTGACAAAATGCTCTACACCCAAAGTTAAAGGAGGAAAGGTTTACAAGGCTCTCAGTTTGTAGAGGTTTCAGTCCATAGTTGGCTGGCTCCAAGGCAGAGTGGCATGGCAGAGGGGCGTTACAGAGGAGAAATAGTACCCAGCAAGCAGGGAGCAGAGAGCAAGCAAGAGACCTCAGCGGCTTCTTTCTGCCCCTTTTATATTTAATCTAGGCTAATGGGGTTAGAGCAGTGCCAAATCAATCAGTGGACTGACTTAGTAACCACACATCCTGAACCCTAGCACCACACACTCTAGATCCAGCCACCTCTGACTGCACGAGGCTTTGGGTGAACATCTAGACCCAAACCCCAACATACCTCAAACAGTTCTTTCCAGTCTGCTGCACTTCTCTCCTCTGGTGAAAATGCCTGGCCTCTTTACAGGGCTCTGGTTCATGTACCTCAGAGCGGTGCGAACTAGGGCCCTCTCTTAAGCAGAGTGGGTCCTGCTTTGGCGTGTTTGAAACTCGGATTCATTCACACCCACGTAACCTGTGCTACTGGGTCAGTGATGGCTGTCTTTCAGATTCAAACAGCACTGGGTTCTGTGCTGGGTCAGCTTCTTGTGCTGGTGCACAGTAGTATGGAACTCCCTGAGACAGGAACTCAGGGCTCCAAAAAAGTTACTTTGCTACAATATCTGAGTATTCCCCAAGCATGCCACAAATTTAAACATTCTTGAAATCACCAGTTTTCCTGAAATCCCTGAATTCCTAGGTCCTGCTATAATCATTATTACAAAATCTTCTTTAGTCCCTACTGAATTTTTAGAATTGAAAAGGTCCCAGGTTCTCTGCCTTTTTGTTAATGTGCTACTGACAAAAATAGGCCAATTGTGCCTTTAAACGATTCACATGCCAGTTTAACTGCCCATCACCAAAAATCACAGACCTAGGAGACTTCAGAGAATATTAACCCCCCAAATAACCCATTGTTTCTAAATCTGGATCATGTGTTCATTCAGAATCACCTCAGAATTACTTAGTGATATTCCAGGGAGCCATGTTAGTCCACGGGATTTGTATATGGCACAATTTTCTGCAACATCTAATGGGCTTGAACAATTACAAAGGAAATGTACATTTTTATATTAAGACCTGAATATTACAGAATAGAGTACAACATTTGACTGGGTTTTGCCTGACTAAAATAAGATTCCGGAGAAAAATTCTGCTTGTCCTGACCTCTTGAGCTTCTGCCTCTTAAGTCTCTCAGGGAACATACTCATTCTCTTCTGTCTTTGAAGGTGTGAACTTGAAATTGGGAAATAATCCCAATAAGTAGAGAGGATATTGATAAAATTTTAAAGGTATAGATAATTAATACGTTTTATCCTTTACATAGAGAGAGGAAGACTATGACAATGGTAATGATAATTTTCAGTGTGTGCGATATTCACGTGTATGTACTGTGCATACTTGTATATAAAATGTCATTGGCTCTTGATTTCTAGTTTTTCAGTAAACATAAATCAGACTGAGATAAATATAGTATAAAATAGGAAATCCCAAGTACTAAATATTTTCCTATTTTGCAGTTTTGCACAATTAATTGTATCTGCTGTAACCCAAGTATTGCCTCCCTAAACTCAGCCTTTCTTGGAAAAAGCTCGTGGGCTTTCTGAAGTGTTTTCATCATTCATGTGAAAACGCAGCTCAACATCCTTCCGCTTGCTGCTGCCTGAAGTAATGGACTATGCTTTTGGACTTGCCAGTGAACGTCCCGATCCTGGTATAAATATCAAACTTGTCAAACTTGCTTTCCAGGAAAGCGCTATAATGAAAGGCTTATCTGTTTGGGGAGTAAGTTAATGCCTCAACTTTGCCTCCAAGCCAGATCTTGAGAAAATTTAGAATGTAGAGAAGTTCCTGTCAGCTATCGGGGTCATCTCTGGCCAAACCCGGAGGCTGCTTTCACTGGAGTTTGGGCTCCACCATTCCCCCAGCTTCCCCAAAGCCTCACACTCTCCCAGGAACTGTTTGCCTTCCCTGCTTTCCCCTTCCCTTTGAATTTGGGCCTCAGAGGATCAAAGAGGACCACATACAAGAAGTACCAGGATAAGAAACTGCTGAGGGCAGGATAGGATTTCTCCAGGGACCTAAGGGGTCCCTGATGCTGCCATAGCAGAACAAATAAAGTTCAGCCTGCTCATTACCAGACTCAGCTGCAGTTTGTTAGGGGCCAAGGGCAATTTCTCTGCATTCACATTGCGAGGGGACAACTAACAGTTTTCTCCTTTCTAAGAAATCTACGTGTGCATATATAGAGAAAACCCTGAAGCAATGTATCTGTAATCTAATAGCAACAGAACCACATTCCCGGGTCAAATTTCACAGAATCAAACAGTTTTGTTGTTTTTTTTTCAAAAAGATTTAAAACAGAAATAATATTATTGAAAGTAAGAAGACTGGCTTGCAAGCAGTTGCCTTACTGATCTATTGATAGCAAATGTTTCTGTGTAAATCATGTTGTCATAATGAAAAAACCTGTTTCCATGTCAGACACTGTTAAATTTGTAGCAGTCCCCATTAGGTGCCAACCACTTGGGCCATAGGAAGAACCCTCCATGGGAAGATCAGGGGTCTTTTGTTTTCTCTGTAGTTGAGGAATGATTTTCTAATGAGAACCTTCTGGCCTTCTTTAGCTTTGTGATCTCAAGTTTCCAGGACAGGCCCTAGAGAAAGGCTGTGTGTTTTAATGTGCACTGTGGTACAGACAAAAGCTCAAGGAACAATCACAGATGCTCAGACCAGCCCCTCTGAACACGTTTCTGTCTGACCCCTCCTCCAGTATAGATGCCGGACCTGGTGTTGTTCCTCCCCTCCCCCTCCTTTTCTCACAGCTTCCAGATCTGTGGCCAGCTGTATTGTAGTTAAATTTCAATATCCTCGTTTGGCAGCTATGTACAGTGGTGCTATAACATTTATAAAGCCCTTGGTGCTACTTTGAGAGCGACATGCCCAGATACGCATTTTAAAGGGGGCATTAAATGTACAAAATGCTTTACCAAGTGCAATACCCAATATTAACCACATTCATATGAATTTTGTATTTGTTCCAATAAATCAGTAGTGCCAGATGTAAAATTAGCCAGTAAAACTTTCCCTCCACATTACCATCCACTATTACGATTCTCAATACTAACTTACAAAGGCAGCTTCTTTCGTAAAAAAAAGAATGAGTTAAGAAGTATACAGTGCATCACATAGAGTTCTCATATATTTGCTCCGTACCATATGTGTTAACATATATCACACAATACATTGAATTATATATGATATGTGAGTACACGTGAGTATGTACACATATGTATGTAGTAGTTTCTAGAATTCCAATTATTAAGAAATTGAAAGAAACTCGTTTCCAATTTGATTTAAAAAGGCCTATATCCTTGAAAATTGTGCCCCTGGTTTGTTTCAATTAGCTGCTCCTAACAGAAAACTACTATTTAGTAGTGAAGAAGGTCTATAATATTTTTCCAGCCCGTGTGTTACCCACTGTTTGAATAAAAATATTTTAAAATACTCCTTTTTTTGAGGAACTCCTCTGTACCTCAAGCCAGCTAAACTCATTCCCTTCTCTATGAGCCCAGGCAAGAATGGGCGGAGAAGCCAGGTATGGTTAGTTAGATCCGTTGGGGATGTATGTGTGGGCCACACCTTTGGGGAAAGGAGGCACCTGCCTCCTGGAGCTTGAAGCTGTGAGCTTGCATGCCTGCTGCCCTTGCAGGCAGATTCTAAGGAGAGGCCACCCAAGAATAGAGCCAAATCAGAAGGACGTAGAGTTGGAAAGTGGGAAAAAGCTAATTTTGGGGGACGTTATTTAAGCAGCTGGCTCCAAGCATCCCTGAAATCAGTTCTTTCTTGGACTTTTCAGTTAAGTGAACCAATAAATCCCTTTCTTTGCCTATAACACTATGTATTAGATTTTCTTTTGCAACTGAAAGTGTACTGACTAAAATATCTTTATTTAATAGGTTCCAGTTAATTTTCTCATGATAGTCAATGAGATAAGTATTATCTTCATTTATCAGATTATCTAAGTATCTAAGGCTCAGAGAAGGAAACTAAGTCACTTGCCTAAGACCATACAATTAGCAAACACAGGAGCAAGGTCTGCTGGCCTAATTCCAAAACCCAGGTTTTTTTAAAAAATCAACTGACAATTTAAATATGTCTTTAAATGTAAATATCTTTGGAAGAAGAAATAATTTACGCAAGTTATAAATAATGTAAATCTCAATTAAAGAGCTAAGTGTACTTTTAGTTCAAAATGAATTTCAAAGGAAGAGAAATAGGAAAAGCTAGATGTGTATGTACTGATAAGTTGGAGAAAGCAGTTATTAAGGGCTGACATTCACGAAAGGAAAAACACAAACTGACCTAATTGTAGATCAAATGTCATGAAGAAGGTGCTGTTATTACCCATGCTGTATAGAGAAGAAAATCAAAGCACACAGAGACATGAAAACATCCAAAATTGCAGAGCTTCCAGATGTAAGCAGCCCTTCACATGTGATTCTGACCTTCATGTACACTGAAAAAGAAAATCTAATTCCTTAACTACAATGTATTTCCTGTACTAACAAATACTTGCTAACTGCTCTGGCAGAAAGGCTCCACTAGAGTTCTATCATCTCTAGAATATAGTCAGAGAAAATGTATGATTAAATGATTTCACCTTTGAGATTTTAGGGAAAACTTGCTGCTGCATAGAAATCTACTATTATCTTTCCACTGAGACATCTACAAGGGTAGAAATATTTTAGATATCTAGACCACATATCCCTCATTATTAAGAAGTTTATTAAGCAGAGTCTGAATTTCTAAGATCTTTATATTTTTGGAAAGAAAGGGAAAGTACCAAAGGCCTTTCTTGTATCCTAGTTGACAGATATGCTGTCAAAAGTTTGATAATTATAGATGCAGTGCTACAGAGTCTAAGGTACTCAATAGAGTTTTCAGTAATGATTCAACATCATTCTTGAGTATATAGGCGTTATGAAATAGAAGAGACCCAAAATGGTGTATGGAAAGGTGTTGTAGCGCTATGAGGTCCAAACCTTGAGAGAGCTCATTGAGAAAGGAAGGGCACCTAAAATACTTCTCTTCAAGCAGTGTAGATTTGAGTGGTCTTGCCTACGGTCCATTTTCAATGGTCTGTGGCTTTTAGTCAGCTATAAAAAGAGCTTTGTCTAAAGCAAGTCTTTAGATGGTCCTCTGTGACCCTGCCCTAATTTCCTAGTGACGGTGGCCTGACTTCTCTCTTGTGGGGAAGGTCAGGCAGAGAATATCTTAAGAAGAGATAAAAGAGAAGCTGAAGAAATGAAGGAAATGTAGTTCTTCCAAAGTTCTTCCTTAAAGTTACCTCCATGTGCTAAGAATAATATCACATTATAGTTGCCTGCTATCTTCAGTCTTTTATGTAAAAATAGTAGCTTTGGAGGAGCTCAGAAATGGCTATTTTAACCAGCTTTCTTGATGTCCTTAGTATCAGGGTCCAGCTCTCTGATCATAATTTCTCTGGCCATGCTAAAATACAGACTGGCTCGATGCATTGGTTTAGAAAAATGCTTATAAATATGTTTTTATGGGCCTTGATATTTCTGGGATTGTGGAGGCAAGACATGAAGATACACTAGCAGAAACTTTAAAAAATATCCCATTTAATTATTCTGTGAAAGGATAGAGTCAGTCTCCCAAAAGAGGAATCATTATTTTAGAAATGAAAATAGAATTTTCTGGAAATTGCTTCTAAAAATTTGGAATAATCATCTAGAGTCTTGTATATTGTTTTTGCCCTGAAGGTACAATAGGAAGGAATTCATTAAGTTCACAATTTACTTCTCCGTTACATTAATGTCTTAAGAAAAGAAAAGCAGCAAAGCTATGAATATTTGAATCTAGATTAAAGCATTGTTTTCTCAAACAATAGGCTTACATAGAGTTTAATATATCTAAAAAGTAATTTTATTCCTATAAATACTCTTTTCATGCCAATTACCAGGAAAAGCTTACTATGCAAAGTAGATTTTAATGTTACTCAGTATGTCAAGTTTTACTGTTGTTTTGTTTTAAGTTTTCGCCAAATTGGAAGTACTTACAGTCTATATGGGGAAAAAATGTCTTCTTGCTACCAAATCTTAGTTTTTGGGTAGATACACATTAATATAAATACTATTCTTCACAAACTATAATACATGAGCTCAGAAACGATGAGGGGAAAAATGATCCTAATTACCATACACTATACCTGTATGTATGAGTTTTTGGATTATCCATATTTTGGTTCTCCTTCATTTGAGTGGGTAATGGAGAACTGACTATAATTGTATTAAATTCAATGATGCTGAATTGCATTTTGGGTCTTAGGTCATTAGCTAACTATTAGTGACATTATAAATTCTCTCTGCTATTCCAATGGATGTTCTCAGTTGCTGTGGAAGCCTGGATTTTTAAAATTTGAATTTGAGAATTTGCCTAGTACCCTTAGAAAATAAAGATTAATAAAGCTCTTCCCTACATATGATAAATCAAGCATGGATAATTATTTTCATTTTAATAATTTGCCTTTATAGCAGCCTTCCATAAAAGAAATCAAAATTACTTAGATTTGATTATTAATAGATATTTCTAACTAATATGACACATAATAAAAGGCATTGTAGTTAGAAAAAACTCAGTAATTTAGTGTGAAACAATTCTGGAATATCAAAGCAAATGATGACAAATGAGCAATATTCTTGGAATATTTCTTGCCACCACTTATATTTTGGTTAGGACACTTCTTATGCTTTTTTAAAATTATTTTTTCACTAATGATAGAATTTGTTTTCAATTATAAAATGAACCACCAGTTTAACAATTTTTCTGAGAAATGATCAAATACCCATTTTAATGAATTAATCGTAATAGTAAATATCTCTACAATTACATAACCTATTTTCTTCCACATTTCAAAGTTTGAGTCTGATTATATCTCATACTTATTATGTTAATATCTGTTGAATAATTTTGCCTTATCATTATAACTTCAAAATAGCATTTTTCTCTTAATTCATGCCCTCCATTTCCATGTTGTTATCATTTTCAAGAATAAGATAATTTCAGGAAATATAAAAAAGTCTAAGATGTATAGTCTGTGTTTCTGTTTGGTGAACTCTTGCTGTCTTAGAATTTTTTGTTCTTAATTCAATGCCTATATTTGGAGATTATATAAAGTTGCAAAGCCAGCAAGACTATACTGACAGATGTTCAGGATTTTTAAGTTTTCAAAATTTAAGGTCAGTTTATATTAACTTTTCCTATCTTTGAACATTCTATGATCTTCTCTAAGTGTTTTGGCAATTTCTTCTGTCTTTAACCTGCAGGTTACTTGCTATATAAATGGTGTGTTTTCATTCTGATTCTACATTCTATCTGATTCTACATTCTATCATGACTTTTTAAAAGATTTCATTTGTAGTAATCAAATTTTTAACCTTTAGTGAAAATTCAACTGCAAACAGAGCCACCATTGTCAAAAATCTAATTCAGATGACAAGAGAAACAAAGTCACCTCTACACACAGCTGATCTCACATATGTGCAGTCAGAGATCACTGCTGAAAAATTGCTCCCTGCTTGGTACTGATAGTAACATGTAACACAATGCCACTAATATTAAAATTTAAAAATAACAACTTCAACTTTACAAGCAAGTATTTCTGTGTTTTGACGTTCCCTTAATCCCTCATATTTCTTTTACAAAATTTTATGAATTTTTCAAGGCCTTTGGATCCTCTGGGAGAGGAATTTTTCTCTCTAGTAACCTCTACTAGTGCATTTTATTTAATGGTTATTTATAGATCTGTCTTATTTATTCTGCCAGATTGTAGTTATTGAAGCATACAGGAGGATTTTTCTTCTCCAACCAAACTTCTCCTGGCTTTCTATGCCAACACATTCCTGCATATCTTAGAGTTTCATAACAATTCATTCAGTCCAAAGCTATAGGTACTATTACCAGCTGTGCTCTATTGAATTAGCCATAATACAGGGTTATCAAACTTAGGAATTGGCATTTTTCTAATAATCCACTGTACATTTTCCTGGGAGAGAATGGGGAAAATGCTCAGCAACAGCTCTGGCCCACACCTGCAAAGGAGGTGGGCACCAGAAGCTCAAGGCAGCACAGACCAGGGAATCCCATGAAGACTCCAATGAAGATTCAGAACATAACCTTATATTTAGCAAAGAAAAAAATAAACACCTGGACGATTGCTCAAGGTCATATACAAGATAATGTTGAAGTCACCAGCCAGTAGAAACCCCCTCACTTGCCAGGACTTCCAGCAGCAGCTGCAGCCATCAGCCAGTCTGATTTCTCCAGCTGTCTCTCTCTACCTGGCTGGTCCTCCAGCATCCCCTCCCCCCTCCCCAGGCCTCTGCATCAGCACCACCTCTCCACCTCTGCTGTGGCTTCTCCAGTCTCCCATGCCTAAGTAATTACGTAACTGATGATAATCCCTTCCAAAAATTAAGCATACATAAATGTATACCCTGTGTCCTTCCAGCAAGCAGGAACCTGTAGGTAACGGTTAGCCTTTCTCTATGAAATGTACACACTTCTCAGTAGAGATCCATGAGTTTTGGAGCAGGAAGAGGGATTATGTTCTTTTCTCATAGCAATATTTGGCTTTTTCTTTAAAACGTCTCTCTCTCTTTTTTTTTAAACAGGGTCTCACCATGTAGATCAGACCAGCCTTGAACTCACTATGTAGCTCGGGCTATCCTCAAACTCACTGGAATCCTCCTGCCTCAGCCTCCCAGGTGCTGCAAATACAGATGTGCACCACCACGCCTGGCTTTTTATCTTTTTTCTCATTATTTCTTCTATTGAGATGACTGATACTGACTCACAAGGAAGGAAAGATTCCTGTTCAATGAGTTGCAGAATCCAGATTCTTGGAGATCACATAGGAAAGTCAAGAGAGCACATACTCTGGACTTAAAGTGCCCAGGTTCAAATTCAGATGGAGCCTCCTATTAACTGTGCAAATAACAGCACTTTCCCTTTAGCCACCGAGAGGACTGAACAAATATGTAAAAGCTTTTGACAGGGTCTGTAAGGAGTTAGCTATTCTAATTGGATTATTACTGCAAATTCTCCTACAAATTTAGACAATTCCTAGGGCTGCGGAGGGACATAGACTTGAATTGAGTAGATCACTGGGTGAGATTATGACACTGAATAAGAAAATAAACATTATTTATGGTTTTACCTAGAACTGAAGAGAAGACATTTTTTATTCTTGGGTGGAAATGGGAACATGCGGCAGATATTAAGGTGAGTCATAGAAAGCTGTTTTTAAATTAGTGTTATTTGACTATGTGAACTGTACAAAGGTTAGAGCTACTAGCTGTATAATCATAATAGGGTACATACAGCAATATCTTAATTGGGGATGAAGTAGGAGGCTCAGAGGAGGGAAAGAAAACTTCTTCAGAGGAATCCTTAGTGAAACTAAACAAGACTGGAGAGGGAACTTGGGACAGGCTATCCAGATAGAAGAAACCCAGTTTTTTCAGGCCAAGAATTGATTCTAAGAAATTTGCCATCCAGAAATGACCATAGTTAGCAAAGATGAAGGAGGTACCTGAAAGGGGGCCTGGTATGGAGCTAAGATTGGACAGGTAAGAAGAATCCAGATCACAAAGGAACTGGCATAGCCATGCTAGGGAAGTGGGACTAGAGGTATCATGGGGCTCTAATAGGTGGATTTATAAAGCTACTAACTTTACTTAAAGTTTTATTTTTAAACATCTTCTTTTCCCAATGAACAACTTATCTCTCTCTCTCTCTCCATTTTATTTATTCCGTATATACACACTTGGTAGAATATTATATAAAAATGGCCTAAAATGTGAGAAAGGAAGCACTTCCATAATTAGGAAAGAGAGATATCTCTATGGGCTTCTTTTATAATGAAAAGAGCACCATCATGTCTTTTTTGCTTTGTTTTGTTTTTATTTCCACCCCTGCTTAATCAGTGATCGCTGCATAAGGAAAGCATCCTTCAATTTTTTTTGGTGGTGGGACCCCCCCCCCCAAAAGAAGCCAGTTCCAGAAATTGAAAAGAGAACTTAAGGCTTCAATAAAAAATGCACTGGTAGAGAAGGAGGAAGTATCCTTCCCAAATCCCCCAATGAAAACTTCTCTTCCAGATTTGACTTGTTTTGCAATCTTTCTCATCCTTCCTCCCCAGCATGCACATGTATATGTTTTTAGATGAAGCATCTGTAAAACATTTGGTTATTGAGTGATTCAAACATATTGAATCAAGTGATTGCCAAGCAGCTTGATTTTTGCTCTCATATTCTATCAGAAGACCTTGTGATCATTCTGTGATGAGGAAGAGAAACGGAAGGATTTAGGTACAAAAATGAGGCTGTTGCTTAAACCTTGAATCATTTCTTACTCAAGTTCTAAAATATGTTGGTAAAGATATGGAAATGGATCCTTATGAAAGGGCTGGAAGCATTTGTGGCAATGTATATAAAGAGGTGGAAATGGACTTTCAAAGTATCTCTGTTCAGTTTATATTTCACGCAGCTTTCAAAAAGATGGAAAAATCTCCTTCGAGAGGGAGGGGATGATTCAACAAGGTCAATAGTCATATAATTTTATTATCAAATTTAAGCATCCTGGAATGTGTGGACACCTGTGGGCTCCAAGAGGAGGGGGCAGGAGCCTCTTGCTCTCTGGAACTATCTCCTGGCCTTGTCTGTACTCCAGAGCACCACTGAAAGTAGGGACCCACATTGTCGCAAGCAAAGATCCATGAAAATCAATTGTTGTATTTAGTACTTATTTAAAAATGAAAAGGATGTCTTTGATTTTATCTTAATGTTCTTATTTTTAAATTTTTCATTACAAAAATTCTCTCTCTGATCTATGTATCCATGCATTTGTCTATTATAAAAGCTTCCAAAGTTGCAGTTTAACCAAATTTTCATAACCCTAATTTGTTCTATGATGTTTGACATTGCTCAACCTTGAATTTCTAATCATAACTGTTATGAGATGTATATATAACTTACTCTATGTAGCTTTAATCACTCTCTCACAGGTTTCATGGGTGTTCTTATTAATGGGAACATAAACTATGTTAGAATGAAAGAGTTTATGTAGTCTTCTTTCCCATTTCTTTTCCTCCCCAGACAGAATGTTACTCAGGACATCAACACATTAACCAAAGTGTTGTGTAAAAGGATCTGGAACCCTGCCTATTTATCCTCACTCTCTGCATCCTTTCTTCTCTGAAACTGTCTTGCAGTCTAAGGCAATTCTGCAGAAGCTGAAGTACCCACGGTAAAGTATTAATCTGATTGAAGTGACTCATTTTGCTGATGAGGAATATGAGATCCAAAGAAGTGAGAGGACTCATGTGACATCACAGATGGTAACCACCCAGAGTAATGGACTCTGGAGTTCTCATGTCAAATTTTGGTTCAGGTGTAAAGTCTTGCAGGCAGAACCCTTGTGTTCTGCTTATTTTAGTTCATTCAAATCTAGTTGGGCGCCTGATTGGGATAAGTATTTATTAAGTAGCTGTGCATATTTAGCAAGCTAGAGCAGAATGATTAATGCTGGCGATTTAAGATTTAAATAAACAGCAAAGGTATAGAGCGATGGAATGGAGAGATTGAGTCTAAAGTGATGAGATGGGTAGATGGTATAAACTATCTATTAATATAATGCATTACATTCCAAATAAACAGATTCTGAGACATTATAATTCTCATTCTGAGATATTATTTTACTATGACTTAATTATACTATCAGAAGTAATGAGAACGCCAGTAAAGTCAGATATAACCACATCCAAAAACAAATACAAATCATTTTTAGGTCATGCCTTTTGGATTACCTATCATCTTTGGATTAGTCTCACATTATTTCATTTCATTAACACTAATAGTCAAGGACTAATGATAGAATTAGCTGAAGGAAGAAAATTCTTTTCAGTTTTTGTAGCAAAGACCACACTTAAGTGTTAACTCATTGAAAATATGAATGATAGACAACTACAATTACATTTAATCAAAAAATAAATGTAGATATTTATGCTTTGTATATCTAAGTCCAAGTACTTTAAAAAGGAAGTCATTCATAAATGTACAACAAAGAAATTCAGTTTTAAAACATGGTAATATAAATATTTTTTCTGAAGAATCTCTTATATAACTTCTTCAGGTGTCATAATTCCAAGTATTTTGTGATCACTGTGGCAGCATTTAGAAATCAATTTACATTATTACTATTTTCAAGGAGGGTTCTGATTTGCAGAGCATTTCTGATTGCCAATATCCTGTCTATTATTAGTCCATGTGTTCCATGAATTTTCAAAAGTTTTGGTAAAAAAAATTCACTAAAGTCCCAGTCCAGTTGTTTTGCTAATAGATCTTTACTCCCCTTCCCTATTTTGAAAGTCCACTGAAGCCAGAGTTAATTCAAAAGCTCTGATGTTTCCCCTGGGACAGAGAGGGAGACAATTTGAACATTGTGCAGGAAATCCGAGGCATCCCTTTCAAACTGTAACAACCTGAGAGATTAAGAATTCCACAGGGTAAGACAAGCAAACTGACTCACTTTCAAACCAAGTTTGCCCTTGTCCAAAGGTAAGTTGTCAGCCTTTGGTCTTTCACTGACCCAGATTCCTAGGATGGTACTAGAAGCTGTTTGAGTCCCCTAAGGGAAGGCTTATTAATGCTTCCTTCCCTCTGTTCTCTTACTTAAATTGCATAAAAGGCTGCATATTCCAAACCCTATGGCTTGATGAATATAGTGCAGATGGAAAGCATAAGAAAGGTCAGAGTCTCTTGCCATTAGACTATTTTTATACTTTCCTTTTTTTTTGCAAGGGGAAAAAATGACTCAGAAAATGTAAAACCATTGTTCATGTAGAACCAATGTTAAACTAACACATTTATTTAGGTAATAACAAAACTCTTCTGGGGTAAGAGTCTCCTTTATGATTTTAAATGTAGCCCAGTAACATCCATGCCATAATTAACAATAACACATGTAACATTTCTGTTTCTTAATACATGAATGTTTGTGTGTGTCTCAGTTTCTTGCCTCCATTTAGAAACTAATGCTGTTTTTAAACTAAGTTTACTATAAGCAAATGAATTAAAACATATCTTTTGATTTTTATTTATTTTTAAAATACCACCTGAAGACAGGATTGGGGTTGACAATACTAGTGTTCAAATGCTTTTTAGATTTGGAATATTTTTCAGTTCTTTTAAGTTTGACAGGACCTTTCCGTACATTATATAATAGCCATGTCATTGGGTCAGGATCCTAGTGAACTGGATAGTTACTTTCTCTATGAATTTAGACATTCTTGAAGGTGCTCAAATGCTATTGAACCCTCAAGGAATCTTTTTTTTTTTTTTTTTTTTTTTGGTACCAGGGAACGAACTCAGGACCTTACACTTGTGAGGCAGGCAGTGGAACCACTGAGCTAAATCCCCGGGCCCTTCCTCAAGCAATCTTAAGCTTTCACAAGTGTTTTCATGATCAAAATGCTTTAGAACTCCATAAACAGGATTTATCCTGGGCTTTGGCTCTGCAGCTGGTTACACAGCTGGGAAACTGGAAGAAAGAGCAGTCAATTTATTTGGCCATTTCCATGATTGACCATAATTGCTCCAGCTGTATTAATGTGCAGGGATCAATATTCATTGTAAAGATGGCAAAAATGGACGTGGGTTCCCCTTTTTCTTTTCATTTCACACATGTTAACCTGATACACAGAATGATTCACTCAATAGGCAGCACCTAGCTTCTTATTCTTCCATGGCAGAATGCCACAGGATGAAATGACTACTAAAAACAAAGCAAAACAAAGCCCTCTAGCAACCAAATGGCTTAATTAGTGCAAGGAACAGTCTGGGTTATGGATGGTTATATGAGAGTCTAGATGGATGGAGAAGATGGCAAATTGCCAGTGGTCCAACAACTTGCAGTATTCAGACGCTCAGTGCTGCATCCCAACAGCATCAGTTGAGTCCTTGAAATTAACAAAGGAAAGGGAGAATTCTAAGAGGAGGACAAAGAGAGTGGCTGCCAATGGGTTGCCCATGGAGTCCCCACTGAAAACAGTAAGAGATGCCATTTGCCCATGTTCTTGAACTTCAGTTGGCTAAACTCCTAAAAATGACCACGCCCTCCTATATTCCCTGTGTTTGTATTGGACAAGAGCCTCAGAAATGGCTTTCACAAGTCATGTGACATGCCAGCCTCTAAGGTGTCGAGGCCTTCTGAGACCACTGACAACCACCCAGAGATTTTACATTTTAATTTTCGGTCAAGAAAGGAAGAAATGCTCTTCCTTGGCACCCTGGCAACATGAGCCACTCCCACCTTCAGTTTGAGAAGACAGTGGGTCCTTCCTGACACAAGTCTATACCTCCTCTTAAATGCTCTTGGCTCTGTTGAATGGAAGGTTAAATTTTTGACAAAAGTTTTAAAAAAGAGATAAATGGAAGAATAAATGTTTCATATCAGGCATAAATGTCATAAAGGGCATGTTTTTCAATAAGAAGAAATATAATTAAAAGCTCTTTTGAAATAAAACATGAATTTTAATTAAATATCATCATTGTATTCTAGAGAGTTTAAAAAATTATTTAACCATGCCAAGTCAGCCTTTTTCTTCTTCTGAGTTGCATTTAGTTTCCAACATACAGGTGCTGACATATTTTCTCCCACTAAGTCTTGTCCCCCATTAGAATTAGGTTTGGGTTTTACCTGGACTTAGTGCATATTCTAAAAAAATAATTTTAAAATCCAAGGCTTCAGTTATTTCATCAATGACAAAAGATATTCCCAGCCTTTTATACTTGGTGGAAGATCTTACATAAGAAATTACCTAGAAAGTAGCAGAATAAAAATTAGTTTTATATCAAGAGCTCTTGAGACATGGCTCTGTACCACTAACTCTCAGAACCTTTTTTTTTTGGTAGCGAGGATCGAACTCGGGTCCTTGCACTTGTGAGGCAGGTGACAGAACCACTGAGCTAAATCTCTGGCCCCTGTACCACTAACTGTCATTCTGTCATAATGGTGAATTTTCTCTGCCATAGATTGGAAGTCATACAATAGTAAGTATTCTCACCATATCGCTATCCAATTCCATTTAACAAGGATGCAATTGATTAAAAGAGAAAGCCATAATGTTAATCTTCATTTTTACCTAGATTTTTTTTACAACTTCCTTTTACATACATCATCTCACTTTTATTTCCACAACAGCCTAGAACCCACTAATGAGTTCAGGGCCTGTGAGTCCCACTGTCTCAGAATTTTCAGGCTTTCCATGCCAAGACTGGCCCAGGTTTCACCTGACCCCTTTTTCTTAGGTTGCTATTTGTGAAAAATCTAGTGTTTGGTTTTAGTTATAAACCCAGAGAACTGCAGCAGGATCCAAATTTAGGGGCAGAGAACAGCAGGGTCCAGGAGCCTGTGAATCGCTTTGACTTTGAGAAATTTGAAGGGAAAGTAAAATTTTTCTCTAGAATTTAGTTTTCTAGTTAGACAATGAAAGTATCTGTCCTGGAGGTCCCAAAGTCCCTTCTAGCTCTGTGACTCTTTGGAACTGACAGGAGAGTGTCACATAAGTTCTAGGTATTAGATTTTCCAATTATTTCAAATACTGATCACATTTCATTTTAAAAATTAATGTCATTATTAACATGAATGGTACCTATTGTGGTACCTTTGGTTCATACTGGTCCATGGTTTGCTTCATATAATTCTTTCTGGGACAAGAAAATGTAAACCAGGGAGTCTGAGCTGAGAGTGGTTGAAAATATATTATTTTAAATAGTTGAGGGTGAGGTGTTAGTGCTTCATCTTGAATGAAACACAAGATTAAAGAGTTCAAACTCTATTTCTCTTTTAATTCTTTAAGTAACTCTGACACACTTAGCAACAGTCTCATTTTATATAGGGAGAAGCTGAGGTTGAGATAAATTAGATTACTTGCCAGTAGTTACACTGCTAAAGAGTTATGGATCTACAATTCAAAATTGTGTGTGAATGTTGGAGAAGTCAGTGTTCTTAGTACTGTTACTGATTAATAAGAAATTAAATGGTACGTGCACATACATCCACACACCTGTGTGCACAGTCCTGAAAATGTATCTGCATGAAAGGAAAGAAGCACTTGATTGAGAAATGGGTTTGATATATGCGAGCAACAACATTACTTTTGCATGACCATGGCTCACACTGGTTCCAAAATGTTGGACAAAGATTTAGGTATATGGCTTTTAACTCCAGTTGCCAAGGAATCATTCTTAGGACAACTTCTCTAACAAAAATCTTTTGGTTAGCACCAAAATCAAGTTTCCTCTCTATGTTATTTTTTAATACCCTATATCTCTATGCAACAGGATAGAAATGCAAAAGTAGAAATAGATGTTGTGCCTTTTGAAAACATCTTGCATTCAGAGGAACCAGTGTAACACTGTAGAGAGGTATGGCATATGTGAAGGGTATCTCTCTGAAAGAGTTGTTTTGTAGATGGTAACCAATTTTACATGCAATCTGGCGACTTCACTAAAGTAGCTATTTCTTTCAAATGAAGACTTCCTATATGATGGGAAAGGGGAATTTTCACTAGACTGATACAAGTAATATTGCCTCATACAAGTTGATTACTTTAGTAATTTGAGTAAAGCAATCAGATGGTCATTAAAATATACCCACGGATTCAAAATTCCTCTGAAATATATTCCCTACATGGAGAAGTTGTGGGCCATCCACTGACCAGAAGCATATTTATCTTTTTACCTTGTGACAGAGCTACTATTACTTTTCTTTGAAAAGAAAGACTAGTTTCATTTGGAAGTTATTACCCCTTAGATGACCAAATTCTGCCCCAAGATACCTAATATTTACTTTGCCTTTGAAGCATGATAGTTAAAGTTATTTCCCCATCTGCATGATCTTTTTAAAACTTCTTAAACCCTGTCTAGTTATGACAGAGACCAAGATTCCACAATGTAAATATCCCTCATTAATCAACTGTATTATTGAGGGGAGTAATGAACATTTTGCTATTTGACATCTGGCAGTGATTTACAGTAACAGGAATTCCTAGTTTACAAAAGTGCACATGTATGATGATTTGATCCCTTTTGGTGTATTTAAAAAAATTCTCCTGATACTTTTCTTGCCCGCCCTCCCAAATAGTAGGAGCAAGGGAGCTATCAGGATGGGGTTAGACCTTAAACTACATGTAGATTTATAAGTAACTAACCAGCTTAGAGCAAAATGTTGTGCATACTATGTAATGTGTAAAATCTGGTATTTATGTAGCTCTGAGTCTGGCTCAGTACCAGTTACTAGTGAGTGATATCTAAACATAAAATAATTTCTACATAAACTATGGGTTTGTAAAAATGTAAGCACTGTATTTTTGTGTAGTCTGAAATAAGGTATTCTTTGAAATAGATTATTAATGTAGGGCATGATTCCACTCACTATATTTTTGTGAGTTTTTCTTTTCTTTTCTTTCTTTTTTTCTTTTTTGGAAGACTGATTAGGGACTTGGGCCTTTACCAAAAAGTCAACATGTACTTATAAAAATTTTGATATGTGATATACTGACTAAAATGAAGTTTATGGTTTACTTCAAGTCGACTCGCTACTGTGCAAAGAAAGCTTTAGATGAATGCATAATCATTAGGAATGTGTAGCCTCCAACTAAGCTATTAGTGTACAAGCAGGGTTCTTGGTAGTATTACCTTACCAACAACACCGACGCTATTTTGACGATTAAATATATAGGAAAAAAATCACTCAGCTGGAGGCGGAAAGAAAAATGAGATTAGAAAAGATTTTCAAATCATGCGAATTAAGCATTAATGGGTGGTTGTTTAGATTTCAGAAATGCAATCCTGTCTTCTATAGCAGGCTATGACATTAGGTATTTATCCCTTTTAACAAATTCCACATGTAACGAATGAACATATCGGTGTGCACTTACGGTGTTTTTTGGAAATGCTCTTTCAAGGCTTCTGTGCATGGTTAGAACTTTTCGTGGTCCTCTTGTTAGAGTCACTTCTAGTTGTTTAAATTTGCCTTGGCATCTAGAGAAAGGCCATTCAAAACCAGGAGGCGAAAGTGGAGATGGGGGTGTAGGGAGATGTTGAGGAAAGGCTATATCACCCATACGCGATCCAGAATTGAGGTTAAAGGACAAGTTCCATGGCTCCTCTAACTCCTACCTACCTACTATTAAATGCAGGAAGAACTAGAAAGATGCATCCTGGTCATTAGTGAGTGCTCTAAAAGAGAAAGGTTGGTTTCCTCCTATTGCAAACAGCAGAATCCCATCTGAAAATGGCTTAAGAAAAGTAACATATTGTCTCATCAATTAAAAATTTCAGGAGTATGAGTTGTCTCACATATTATTGAATTTAGATTTAGTACATTTTCATCATGAGTCAGTTTTTTTGCCATACATTTCTATCTGCCTTCCACTGTTCTGGAAGCCACATGTAGCATTTCTCAATAGCTCCAGACTCAAATCCAACATGTACTGTAGACCCTGGGAAGATGGGCTCCTGTCATACAAGTGTGTGCCTTCATGGACCCAAATGTCACAAACACAGGACACAGGGTGCTTGTGCCACTGGCAATTCCAGACTTAGCTCTGTACAATGGAACCTATTCAGGTCTCAGGGAAATGCTTCTCCCTGTCACCTTAAGAAAATTAGCAGTGGCTTCCAAAGATCTAAGTGATTCTGACTTGTCAGGCTGTTGACACAAGAGGGGTCACTGGTTTGGACTGCAGGGACTATATGAACAGCAGAGGTATTTGGGTAAGAGAAGAAAAAAATTCATTAACCTGTCAAAGCACAGAAACCAGGAATGCAACAGGTTCTCTCATAATGAGGTACTCTCCTTAGAGGGCTGAGTGCTCATTTTCTTGCTTGTCTTTGTATTCTAACCCATACTTTGGTATGAACACATGATTTAAGATGATACTTGTACATACAGGTGAGAATGCTTTGTAATATGAAACAATTCAAATATTCTTAAATTGTAAATAGCTACATCCACATACAACATAAATGAAGCATGATTGGCAATGGGGTGGAGAGTTGAATGCCAGAATAATAAATAGTTTCATTTTTATGAGATTCTTTAATAAGATTTGTTTCCAGTATTGAATAAAAGCTTCATTTAAATGCTTTCATTTAAACATGCTTATGTACTGTGCAAGTTAACTATAAATTTTCCTTACCTTTATTTTTATATAGATTTTAAATATTTTCAAAATAGAAATTATAATGGCCATATTCAATTTTTAAATTTCTATAATGTAATTTACATTTTTGAGGTTTAGTCTGAATTTTGAGCTGGCCTAGATTAAGAGATACCTTGCAGATTAGTGAAGCATAAGTTTTTGTGTTTGTGGGGTATTTCAAGAGCTGAGCAGCATGTAGACCAGCAAACTATGTGGTGAAGACCCATCCTGATGGTGGGCGGACAATTCCATAGAATTTCAGCTGGGATGGTATATATAAGGGGAAAAGGAGGAAATCAGCTTGTGTTTGAAGAGCTCTATTCTGTTTGAGCAGGTTGTCTTTTGCTACTTATTGCCTGTGAAAATCAGATTCCAGCTTCCTTCAGCCCTTCCATGCAGACTACATCAACAGCTCTCTTGAGAATTCCAGGCCTTTAGTCTTGGACTGGAGCTGCTTCTTTGATTCCTGTTGTTCTACAGCTTTGAGCATCTTGAACTGAGTAGCTACTGAATCCTCTGGCTTTCCAGTATGAAGATGGCCAACAGAATATATACTCTATTGATTGTGTTACTCTAGGGAACTCTAACCAATACATACTCAGAGATTATATGCTTCAATTCTAGTTACATTTTAACCTCCAACTTTTGTACCATTGAGAATAAGGTGAAATAAGAAACTCTTTAAAATTTTAATGTTAAGGGCTGGGGATTTAGCTCAGTGGTGTCGCTGCCTGCCTTGCAAGCACAAGGTCCCAATTTCGATCCTCGGTACCAAAAAATATATATATTTTTAGTCTTATAAAAACATTAACATGAAGGCTATTAAATTTGACCATTAGTCGAGATAGGCAAGACAACTAGAACATATTATATTTAACCACTTATTATGCTAAGGTATAACTTTGAAATATAGCTAATGCATTTCTCCATTTGTATACTTAGTCCAGGCTTTGTAAATGTTGATGGATGACCTGTTCACATAATTTCAATACTAAGTCTATGAGAAGAGATGATCCCAGAAAATGGAGCAAGGAATTTTGACAAAGAAGTAGAAATAGCAAATACACATATGAAAAAATGTTCAACATCACTGGTCATTTGAGAGATGCAGATGAAAACAACACTGAGATTCCACCTAACGCCAGAAAGAATGGCTGCTATCAAGAAATCAATCAATAACAAATGTTGGCAGGGTTGTGGTGAGAAAGGAACCCTTCTCCATTGTTGGTGGGAATGCAGACTGGTGCAACCACTGTGGAAATCAGTATGGAGATACCTCAAAGAACTAGGATTAGAGGTCCCATTTGACCCAGCCATTCCTCTGCTGGGTATTTCCCCCAAAGAATTAAAAGAATCATGCCACAGTGATATATATACACCCATGTTTATAGCGGCAGAGTTTCCAATAGCTAAAGCTTGGAAACAGCCCAAGTGCCCATCAACTGGAGACTGGATAAAGAAAATGTGGTTTTTTTATATATAAAATGGAGTACTACTCAGCCATAAAGAATGAGAAACTAGAAACACTTATTGCTAAATGGATGCACATTGTGACCACACTCTTAAGTGAAATAAATAGGACAAACGTGTAAATCCTGAACAGTTTCTCTGGTATGAGAAAATGAAAGTGTCAATAAGGATTAAAATGAATAATTGGCAATGTGAAATAGGAAGAAAAGGTCCAAAGGGGTAGGGGAAGTAGGAGGGATAGGGGAAAGGAAAGAAGGGAAAGGAAAAAGTATGAGAAAAGGAAAACATGGAAACAAAGTCTTTGTAAATAGGGAGGGGTGGAGGGGGTGAAGGGAGGGCAGGGGAATGTGAAAAAATAAGAACCAAGATACATCATGTAAAGGTACAAGTTCCCAGTTTTAAATGTAAAGGTATTGTACACCTAAAATGTATCAATGAAATAATTTAAGGAAAAATAAAATAGAAAGTAAGACCAGCTAAAGCTAGGTCCGTATGGTGCTGCTCTTTTCTGTAGCCACCTTAGTAACCCACATCCAAACCCCAGCCTTAGAAGATAGCAAGGACTGAGGGAGAAACTATTCATATAGTAACGCATTGAAAATAAAACTTCCTTGGAGGTTTCAGCCCACACCACTCTCAGAAGTTCTTCCCAACTCATCTTCCACTTCTCTTTTGATCATCCCCAAAAGAGGATTCTGGGAATGCTACCCAATCTCACTGAAAATGTCATGCACAATGCTGTTGTCCTCCTGTCTACTTAGCCAAGCATTAACATGATTAATAAGTGAAATAGAAATTAAAAACAAAACAAAAATTGGCCACAGGCTTTAAATATGTTACCCTTTAAAATTAGAAAAAAAACTAGATGAGAATTTGAGATGCTACAATCTCAAATGATATATACATTTAGCGAATTTTTAAAAAGTAATTTTCTTGACCTATTATACTTACCATCCAAGGAAATAAAGTTCCTTTCATAGCCTTTGGTTTCTCAGTGTAATCGTTATAATGGTGAGTATCAGAATGGCCACCTGATCTGAGTCTGGAATAGATTATCTTTGTACTTTGTGATGGAAAGTATTAAAGTGATTCATTATTGAGCAGTAAAAATGTTTATTAAAAAAGACTTGGGATAGGACAAGTAGGGAGCCTCAAAACCAGTGTTTATAAATTAGGAGACCTCACATCAAGGGACTTCATTTTGCAGATTGTTCTGTTACTTTCCACACAGCCATGTATGGAAAGATGCCAGTCCCTTGAATCTTGAAAAGCATACATTTCTGAGTAAATCTGGGTGAAAGACCAGGCCCAGCAGAGTAGGAGGCTTGGCTGCACAGCTGGCTGGGAGGTGGAGCCGCCCCAAGTACATGGGTTGATGGCCCTCAAGGCCAGACTCCCTGTGGCTGTACCTCTCTGCAGGTCTCTCTCTCTCTCTCTCTCTCTCTCTCT
>NW_004624823.1:4139931-4195288 GCF_000247695.1 Heterocephalus glaber | reverse complement strand
CTTTCTTACTCTTATTCTTATCTCATAACTCTCTCTCTCTCTCTCTCTCTCTCTCTCTCTCTCACACACACACACACACACACACACACACACAGATAGAGAGAGAGAGGGAGAGAGAGGGAGGGAGTGTGTGGGGGGAGTTACATAGCCACATCCTCCTTGGCTGCATTAGCTTTCTGTTGCTATGAAAAAAATACTGAATTAATAAACATAAAGGGAAAGGTTTATTTTGGCTTATAGTTTTGAAGATTTCAGTCTATACCCGCTTGGCTCCATTGCCTTTGGGCTATGATAAGGTAGTACATCAGGGTGGGAGTAACTAGACAGAGAAACTGCTTACCTGATGACAGTAGGGAGAAAAGATAGGGAAAGAGGAGGGTCCAAGGTCCCAAATTCCCTTCAAGGTTGTATCTTCAATGACTTAGCTTTCTTCTCCTGGGCCCCATCTCCTCCAGGTTCCACAGGCATCACAGGCTGTGAACCAAGCCTGAATTCAACACATGAGCTTTGGAGGAGATTCAAGATCAAAAGTATAGCATTGGGTAAACTCTATCAACATGTTTCTTGGTGATCACTTCAAAAAGTCCTCAAGCCAGAACATGTCCCTGAACCTCTTCAGTCACCCTGGAACAATCATAGAAGCAGTATACTCCCTACGTCTCTGCTAGAGTCGAAGGACACCACCCTTGCACACTGCCTGTCAGATAATCCCATGGACCCCTAGCATGCCAGAATTACCCAGAGCGAGTTCAGATCAGTGCCTTCAGTTTTCAAGGAGATTTACACAGTTGTGTAGAAAACAAAAGGCCCTTTCTTTTATATCAGTAGGCATATACCAGGGAACTGTTTTCTCAGGAGTGTGAACCTCTGACCTATTTAGGCAAGAGATAAGTAAACAGATGATGAAAGAAAAGCTTACATGACCTCTCCAGAGCTGGAGAATGTCTCCAGGGCCAGATGTCTCCTTTGAGGAGCCTAAATTCTGTTTGAGCTCCCTGCAGAAGAGAAGGCAGGGGAAGAAATGAGAAAAGGGGAGCTACTTGCTTGTACTGGAAGTTTGAGCTCAGCATTGGCTTTGCCTTTGCCCTGATGCTTTGGGTTTACTTATATTCCCAATTGATCCCAGCTTCCATCAGCTGCAAATCAATTTCTAAATTGTTCTGGGAAAGCCACATAATGAAAACTTGTCAGCAAAGAAAAATGACTAGTATCAGTGCTAGCCCTGACTTGCGACTGTTTACTGGTGGGGGTTTAATGCTCCTAGGGTCTGCCTTCCTGGAATATTATATACACCACCTTCCTAATGCACATGGTGTGTGAACCAGCTTTTGAAACTGCAGGATAGTCTGTAATTTAAAGACTCAGCACCATAACCTAGTGAAGGAAAGGATTAGGGTCAAAATTAGAATGGTCCAAAAATACCAATGGAAGCATTTTTACCTACTGGCAAGATTTTGCCAAAAGAAAGGGCACCCTCAATTCCTCCTTAGAGAGCATTAAATTCATAAGTATGGTTTTAGATTTGTCAATACGATATATAAAAAACCCAACATTGTATGATTATAATTAAATCATTTTAAAACCCCAGTCTAAAACAAAATAACACTTTCTTCAAATAATTTTGTCCTGGGAAAAGGATAGGAACACGTTGAGAGTAGCTATTTGGAAATTCTGTGCTTGAGATAGTTAGTGACTTCTGCAGGTAAACAGGCAAGTTTTTGAAAGTTGCAATCCCATTGTATGCAAATGAAATTATTTCTAAATCCACCTAAATAGATAACTAGAAATTGTTGGAGGAGTTTATGGGAATTGGATGGGGAGATGCTTGATACACCTCTTTCATTATCACACTATGAAAAGCAAACAGCTGTTTTCATGTTGCCCTGATGTCAACTTTCAGGGCTGGAAGATCTAAGCCCAGAAAATAATTTGCTTGAAAAGATTCTGTACATCAAAGGTCATTTACTGAGGAAGAAGAAAGATAAAATGGACATAAATAATATTAATGTAAGTAGAATAACTACAAGGTCCTCTCTGTAATGACAGAGATTGAGGCCTATGTTTGCCTGATTTAATTTGACCTGATTTATTCAGCTTTCACTATTGTAACCAAAAGGCTGAGAAAGTCAACGCAAAGGAGGAAAGATTTTTTTTGGCTCATGGTTTCAAAGGCTTCAGTCAATGATCAGCTGGCTTGAAGACAGAAATATCATGGCGGAAAGCTGTGGTAGAGGAAAGCTGCTCCTGTCATGCCAGCAGGAAGCAGGGAGGAGGAAAAGAGCCAACCAGAAAAGAGCCTAGAGAAACAATATAGTCCCCTTTGTCACCTACTTCCTGCAGCTGGCCACCACCTCCTAAGTTTCCATCACCTTCCCATACTGTCGTAAAATTATGGTTTCAATAATCAATAAGTTAACCAATAGATTAATCGACTGATGAGGGTCAAAACTCCTATGGTCTAATCACCTTCTGAAAATCTCACTCCGAACACAAGAGACTTTGGGGGGACATTTTAGAACTGAATAATAACAACCTCGTTAGCCTTAATGATTATATCATAGTTGAATTCATTAAAACTCTTTAGGGACCTGCCTCTGACTGATCATTGCAGTATCCCTCTTTCTGGCTTCCCAGTTTTCCTTCTTGTTCCTCTAAAGCCTTTCCACACTTGAAGAGACCAGACCTTTCTATTGTTCAGCCCCACTCAGCCTCCTTACCCTGGGCTTATCATTTTGATTTAGTCCCTGCCTCCCCTTCCACGTTTGTCTGCTCTGTTTTTCCTCAGTGCCTCTGCCCAACCATCCCAGTACTTGTGGTGATCCTAGAAGAGGTCAGACTATTTTGTACTTGCTGTTCCTGCTGCCTGACATACTTTTCCTCAATTATTTGCCCACAGCTTCGTCGTTTCACTCAACTCTCAGTCCAGTTGTTACTTCCTCAGGAAAGCTTTACTTCATTTCCCACAGAAAGGACACCTTACCATCCCATCTCCCTCTCTTTTTCTTTTTTCCTTCCTCTTTGCAGTACCTATCACTATTAGACATCAAATAATAGATATGTATGGTTATTCAGTGTTATCTTTATCTCCATAGAATGTCAAATTCTGAAGGAATAAATCCCCCCTTATTCCTATTTACTACTGTATTCTTAAGAACCAAGAATAGTAAGGAATCAATAAATATTTTTTGACATGCAGAAGCATCTATGAAGTGGGAGGAAAGATTTCTGAAAGAAATAGGTACAAATGAAAATATTCTGTTTAAACTAGAATCCCCTAAATTCACCAGACCATAGAAATCATTTTGATTATTTAAAACCATGAAAAATAACAGTGTTTTGGGATTTGTCCAAGTGTGATAATTTAGGGACTTTAGAGGAAGGTCCTCTGTCTTACACTGCTCGGGCTGCCGTAATAAAATACCACAGACTGAGATAAATAATAGAATATGTTTTTCTACAGCTTTGCAAGCTAGAAGTCCAAGATTGAGGTGCCTAATAGATTTGTGGATTCAGTTTCTAAAAATGGTTCGGTACCTGACTTGCACATGAATACCTTGTAGCTGCATGCTGAAATGGTCTCACCTCTGTGACAGTGTATAGATGATTTTATGACTTTTCTTCTTCCTGCAAGGACCCCAGTTTTCTAGGTTCAAGGTCCCTTCTTTATGACTTCATTTTATATTAATTTCCTCCTTTAAGGGCTATCTCCAAGTACATTCCATTTTACATAAGCTTCAGCATATACGTTTTAGAAAGACACAATTCAGTCCGTTTATACCCCCATAACTATAAATTCCCAGGCAATTTTTATAGCCCAAAAAAGTTTGGGCATAAGTACTAAAGAATAAAAGCAATTCTTACAGTGATTGTGAAATCTGTGACTAAATTAGTCTGATAATATGAGAGGGGTCCCTAATAAAGAATATTGATAATAGGCTAAGGTTTTGAGTGTGTTGAAAGACAAATCATAGCCTTGGCCAACTCAATGCCCATGGATTCTGTTCTCTGGCCATGGCCACCCATCAACTGCAAGCCCACCCTGTGTTTTGTTTTCCCCTGGGCCCCAGACAGCAGAGCCTCTGGAAGACCACCTGACCTAGTCATGGATGTAGGGAGAGAAGGTAAGCCCTGGAGAGTTGACACCACCAGGGAGAAATAACAGACCAGGTCAATAGCATTATCACATTGGTAGGTGAGGAAAGAGATCAGACTACTTCTCCCTGCTAGATGTAGACAATGGGTTGGGGATTCAAGCAGACTCCTGAACTTGATGCAAGCACTTGCAGATCTAGCCACCACTGAAAGCCCTACTCACCAGGCCTAGTTTCTTACTTTGGAGGCCAGGGTCCATGTCGTTCCTGGCCAAGGTGAGGAAGGACACAGCTTGGCTTGAATGGTTGCCCTCGAGGCTTGGGTGTACAGAAAGACCTCTGGAGTGCGGGGTAGAGGGCACCTCACAAAGCCACAGGCTGCACGCCAAGGTGGAGAAAATCTTGGCTTTCTGGATTGAGAGATTGCAGATCCTGGAAAGAAATGATTCACTCAAAAAGACAGAGGAGCCGGGATGTAGCTTAGCGGGACCACACCTGCCTCGCAAGTGCAAGATCCCAAGTTTGATCCCTGGTACTGGAAAAGAAAAAGAAAAAGAAATTTAAAAATGCAGAGGATTTTTTTTGAACTTATTTTTTTCTTTCTTTTTCCATAATTGGATTTTTTTGAAGTTTGGGTTTTTCTCCTTTTCTCTTTCTTTCCTTTAAAAATATGTTTATTTACATCTTATTTCTCTTTTTTCTTTATTTTTCTTTCCATTCGTTTCTTTTTCTTGTTAGCTCTTTTTTGTTACTTTTATTTAATACTATTAAGTTCCTTTTACTCCTCAACAGGATCCTTTATCTCTCCTTTCTCCCCTCCTCATTTTCCACTGATTAATTTTTCAAATTTGACCTTTGTCATTTTTCCTCATCCCCTTTATCATAACTGATAATACCATTAAGCTTTATGGATATTTAGATAGCTAATGCTATGCTCTTACTGTTGAATTCTTTTCTATTGTTAATGGAGGTATAGTTGTTGCATTTAGTAGGTACTTACTTTATGTCAATATTTGGTTTGTCTTAATTTTTCTATTATAATTTGGGTCTCTTTTCTATGGTTAAGGGTGATTTACTGTGAGTCCTTAGGGTATGTCAATATCCATTTTGTCTTGATGATATTGTTGCTGATTTCCAAAGTGTTATAGCTACTGCTATTAATTCTTTCCTATGTATGCTAACAGCTGTGTTGCATTTGTGTCACTTGTGTGCAACCTATTTCTGGAGTTCTGAGTGCTGGGCCAAGTGTACTGTAGCCTCTCCTCTCAATAAATGAAAGTGCTTGAATTTTGGGACAGAGGGAAAGACCTATAGTTAGCCATGCTAAGAGTGCATCACTGAAAAGAAGATACTAAAAGAGATCTCCATTCTAGCAACAAATTTTTCCACTATAATCAGCCCACAAACCTTACCACCAAAACAGAACAACAATATAAACAGGAGAAGGCAACACAACAAAAGGCCTCCAAAAACTCCCACGTCTCCCCAGGTTCATGTATGGTGTATTAAGGGTGAGGAAATCAAAAGCCACACAGCTGAACTATTCAAAAAGATAATAGAAGTTATTTTAAAAATCAATAAGATATTTGGCAAGCTCAGAGAAGACATAACTCAGCCTAATAAAATGATCAGAAAGTCTACAAAAGGCACTAATAAAAAGCTGAGCTATATATAATAATACAAAGCATGAATGTCCACTTTAGAAAAAAAATGAGAGGCCGTGAAAAGGTACCAAGCAGAAATTCAAGAAATTAAAAATTCTATTGAAAGAATGGGCAGCAGAAGCAACTAATGTGAGCGCAGAGTGTCAGCACTGGGAGATAGGACTGTTGTTGATAAGCAATTACTGAGATATCTTAAAAACAAGAGAAGATGAAAAATGGGTCCAAAAGCTGCTAGATGATGCAGAGAAGACTAACTTAAAATCAAATGGAATTAATGAAAAATGAAGGGCAGCACAAATGACATAACAAAAACTATTTACAGAAATAATAACAGAAAACTTTCCCAATATAGGGAGACTTGAACATAGAGAGAAGTGAGGCATATAGAACCCTAAATAACCATTCCAGATGTCCTTCACATGGACAGAATCTTAAAAGATGTATAGAGAAAAGCAACAACTCTCTTATAAAGGTAAACTCACTGGAATTCTAGAAGAACTCTCAACACAAACCTAAAGACCAGAAAAGTTTGAAGGTTAAAATAATGCAATGACAGAAATGTCAATATCTTCAGTAATATATCTAAATGTTCATAAGCTTCAATTCCCCAATCAAAAGAAATAGATTGGTAAAACAGTTCCAAAACCAAAATCCAACAGTATGATATGTACAAGAAACCAAGTTAGCTCAATAAATTTATAGACTAAAAATCAAAGAATGGAAAACAATGGTCTCCACAATGTCTGAGTATATTCAGATTAAGTAGGTTTTAAGTTAAAATTGATTAGAAGAGGCAAAGAAGGTCATTACGTATTGGGTAAGAATTAAAGTCAACAGGAAGAGATCACAATGATAAACACATATGCCAACATGCCCAAATTTCTAAAACAAGAATGGCCATAGAAAATCAGAAAACACCAACATAATTACAGTGGTACCTCAGTACACGAACCTGTATGTTTATGAACAATTTGGTTTGGAAATAAAACCTTTTGGAAAATTTTGTTTTTGTTTGCAAACTACCTTGGATGATAAACATGAAGATGGCCATCTTTTCCAGAATCATGGAACAAATTAAGCATGTGAACTGAGGTACCACTGCATAGTGTGGGACCTCAATATCCCACTCTCACAAATAGACAGATCAACTAGACAAAAAAGTCAATGAAAACATATCAAAGTAAATCTTCAAACAAATAAATGGACTTAATAAATATCTACAGAGTATTCTACCTACTCAACAACAACACCACAATACACATTCTTCTCAGCAGAACATGGAACTTTCTACAAAATAGACCATATAATAGCCAATAAGGCATGCTTAAGTAAGTGCAAAATAATTGAAAATATACCATGCATATTGTCAGATCATGGTACAATGAAAATAGAAATCAATGGCAACAGAATCCATGGAAATTAAACAGTACATTCTTAAATAATCAATGGGGCACAGAAGAAATCAAAGACATTAGAAAGTTCCTAGAATTAAACAGAAATTCTTAGACAAAATATCTTTACCTATGGGACACAGTGAAAGCAGTTCTAAGAATGAAGTTTATAGCAATGAATAACCATATCAGAAAAACAGAGCAAGCCCAAAGAAATAGCCTAATGATAGACATCAAAGTCCTAGAAAAACAAGAAAAATACAAATCCAAAGACAGTACAAGGAAGGAAATTATAAAGATCAGAGCAGAAATTAATAAAATTGAGAATCAAGCAATACAAATAATCAATAAATCAAAGAGCTGGTTCTTTGAAAGAATAGAAAATAGACAAACCCTTAGCCAATCTTATAAAAAAATAGGAAAGAAAAGACCCAAATTAATGCAATTAGAAATTAAAAAGGTAAAATCACAGCAGATACTGCTGCAATCCAGAAGATAGTTAGCAACTACCTCAAAAACCTGTACTCTGAAAAATTGAAGAATTCAGAAGAAATGGATAAATTCCTAGATACATATGAATTACCAAACCAGAACTGAGAAGATATAAAAACCCTGAATAATCCAATAACAGTGAAATTGAAGTAGTAATAAAAACTTGACAACTAAGAAAAGTCCAGGTCCTGATGGATACTCTGATGAATTCTACATGAACTTCAAGGAATAGCTAATAGCAACATTCCCCAAAAGCTTCAATGAAATTGCAAAGGAAGGATTACTCCCAAAAGTCATTGCGGGAAGCGAATATTACCCTGATTCCAAAACTAGACAAGGATGTAATCAAAAAAGGGAAGTACATGCTAAAGTCTTTAATGAACATAGATGCAAATATCCTCAAGATACTGGCAAACAAAATGCAAAAATCACCAAAAAGATAATATAACATGACCAAGTAGGTTTCATCCCAAGGATACAAAGATGGTTGAATAAACACAAAAAAGTAAATGTAATACATCAGATAAGCAGAACCAAGGGCAAAAATCACATGATCATCTCAATAGATGCAGAAAAGGCCTTTGACAAAGTCCAACATCTGTGTATGATAAAAACTCTGAATAAAATGGTTATACAAGGAACTTATCTTGATCTAATAAAAGGCTTATATGATAAAACCTATTGTCAGCATATTAAATGGGGAAAAACTGAAAGTTTCCTCTCTAAAATGAGGGACAAGGCAAGGATGTCCCCTATCACCACTGCTGTTCAATATAGAACTCAAAAAATTAGGCAAGATAAATAAAGGGATATGTATAGGAAAGGAAGAATTCAAATTATCATTATTCCCAGACAACATGACCCTCCATGTAGAAAATCCAAAAAGTTTCACCAAAAGACTCCAAGAATTAATAACCAAATTCAGAAATGTAGCAGGATACAAAATCAACACAGACAAATTATTAGTATTTACCTACACTAATGAATTCACTCAGAAAAAAATTAGAAAAACAATACTATTAAAAATATCATCAAAAATACTTAGAAATTAAGCTATTGAAGGAAGAGAAAGACCTTTGCAGTGAAAACTAAAGGACCCTGAAACTGGAGATTAAAAAAGATATCAAAAAATGTAAAGATATCCTGTGATTCTGGATAGGCAGAACTAATATTGTCAAAATGGCCATATGTCCAAAATTCACATACAGATTTAATGGAGTCCAAATCAAAATGCCAATAGCAGTCCTCCCAAGTCTAGATAAAGCAATCCTAAAATTTGATATGGAAGCAGAGGAGACCCAGAATAACAAAAGTAATCTTGTGCAATAAGAGCAAAGCAGAAAGTATCACAATTCCTGATGTAAAGTATACTACAAAGGTACAATGATAAAAACAGTGTGGTGTATATATGTGATTTAATATATGTGATTTAATGAAACAAAATAGAGGATGCAGAAACAAGCCCAGGCACATTCAGCTATCTGATCTTTGAGAAAAGGGCCAAAAAATATACTGGAGAAAAGATAGCCTCTTTAATAAATGGTGCTGGGAAAACTGACTATTCACATGCAGAAGATTAAGTCTAGACCCTTATACCTCACTATATACTAAACTAAAATCAAAGTGGGTCAAAGATCTAAATGTTAAAGCAGAAACAATCTGCTGGAAGATCAAATAGATAAAACTCTTGGAGATACAGGTGTGGGTAAGGATATTCTGACTAGAATCCCAATTGCATAAGCAATGACATCAAAAATCAACAAATGGAATCATATCAAGTTAAAAAGCTTCTATCTTGCAAATGAGACAACCAATAGAGTGAAGAGACAACCTACAGAATGAGAAAAAATTTTTCCAGCTATTCCTCAGAGGACTGAAATCTAGAATATATATAAAAAAACTCAACAAAATTACACCCCTCCAAATAAAAGACCCTATCAGTAAACGAGCCACTAAAATGACAAACACTTCTCAGAAGAAGCACAAATAGCTAACAAATACATGGAAAAAATGTTCATTATCTCTGGACATTGGAGAAATGTGAATTAAAACAACACTGAAATTGTCTTACTCCAGAAAGAATGGCTATCATCAAGAAATCAAATAATAACAAATCCTGGGGGGCTGGGGATTTAGCTCAGTGGTTTCACAGCCTGCTGCACATGCGTGAGGATCTGCGTTCGATCCCTGGTACCAAAAAAAAAAAAAAGAAGAAGAAGAAAATCCTGGGGAGGCTGGATGGAAAAAGGACCCCTTCTGCATTGTTGGTGGAAATGTAAATGAGCACAATCATTATGGAAATCAGTATGGAGATTCTTCAAAAAAAACCCCTAAAACTAGAAATTCCATTAGATTCAGCTATTTCTTTTTTTTTTGGTACCGGGGATTGAACTTGGGTCCTTGTGCTTGCGAGGCAGGTGACAGAACCACTGAGCCAAATCCCCGGCAATTTCCCTTTTATGTATTTTCCTCAAAAAATTAAAATCATCATGTTACAGTGATACATGCAAATCCATGTTTATAGCACAATTCACAATAGCCAACTCTTGGAAAGGGCTTATATACCTACCCATCAGTGGATGAATGAATAATGAAAATATGGTGTTCACACACAATGGAGTACTTCCCCACCATAAAGAAGGATAAACTTGAGTCACTATAGAAAAATGGATGCATCTTGAGATCATCATGTTAAGTGAAATAAAGCAGAACCATAAACTTAAATATTACATGGTTTCTTTTAGGGGAAATCCAAAATAAAAATAAAATGCAAAATAAAAGATGTATAATACAAAACAGGGAGATGGATGTTTTCAAAAGGGAAGAGAGCGAAGAGATGCAGGAAGGGGAAGGGAGAGGGAGGAAAAGGGATTTTAAAAAAAGCACTGAGATGTGTTATGTACATGTACCGACTCCCGATGAGGAATGTGGTCATTATGTACTAGAAATACATACTAATGAAAATAACTGAACAAAAAAGAAAGGAATGATAAAGATAGAAAAGAAACTTGCCAAATTTTAGCCAAGATTTTTTAATTTAAATTTTTCTGTACAAAGTCAAAATTGTTCTTTGGTCTCACTGAGATTGAACTAAATTGTCTTTTTACTGACTAGGTTAAAGAAAGTGGCAGGCCTGAGCAGGTAAAAGGAATGACTCTAGTGCCTTAGTCCCTCACTGTCTTCAGCTGTGTCCTGCTGAGTCTTCCATGGCCAACCTCCGAGGCATAGCACTGAGCTCACTGAGAAAGTCCTCATGCAAGGAGCCTGCTCAAGTTTGGGCCAGCTGTCAACTTTAATCTGAAACACAACTTAAAATAGAACTCTTCTCAGCCTCTGCACATGGAGAGCAAAGGGGTTGTATTTTGCCCATCCAACACTTTTCCTTCTCTTATATTTTAGTTCCTTGAGGTTACAGAGTGGGTAAAAGGACAGAATCAGTTTCCATTAAGTAGATGTCGTGGCCTTTCTGTGGCTGTCCGTGCTCTATTGTAAAGGTAGCCTCGATCTTGTCTTGTGGAGACATAAGTGATTTGGGTGAGGGGCATCTTGGGAGGACTCTCTAATTCTCGATCCTTTATCTGATTGATTTTCTCTGTTTGGACCTCTGAAAATCACCTTAGCTTCTTTCACCTGAAGGTGCATGTGAAGCTTCTGCCCATTTTCACAGTTTTTTGTTTTTTCAATTCTGAGGACTGAACCCAGGGGCACTGTACTACTGAGCTACAACCCCAGCCTTTTCTTTGTTCTTTTTCTCCTCCTTCTTCTTTTCTTTTTTTCCCTTTTCTTTGTCTGTTCTTTCCTCTATTCTCTATTCTTTTCTCTCCTATTTCCATTTGGGCACATGGTAGTCTAGCTAGATTGCCCAGCCTGTCCTGGAACAAGCAATCCTCGTGCTGTGAGGTCCACTAGTAGCTGTGATTACAGGCATGCACCACCATACCCCCTACACATAAAATGACTGATGTACAATCTAGACAAAATAGGCCATAAAGAAAGATAAACCTGAGTCTTTTATAGGAAAATATGGTCTCTATGTACCTCAAGACCATAGGATTGAGTGAAATAAATCAGACACAGAAACTTAAATATCACATGAGTTCTCTTGTGTGAGATACCCAAATTATAAAGAGCAAACTAAAAGACAGATAATAGGAAATAGAAAGATAGGTCTTTCTCAAATGAGAAGGCAGTCAAGAGATGGAGAGAGAGGAGGGAAAGGGGATGAAAAAAGCAATTAAAATGTGTTGTGTACATGTACCAACTCCAACCACAGAATGTAAACATGTACTGCCAACATGTACTAAGTTATGAAAAAAATGTTTAAAAACAGGCTAAATAGAGGCAATTCAGGTTGTTTCACTGCTGGCTTTTCTTTCTCCTCTCTTCCTCTTCCTCTCTCTCTACTCCCCTCCCTTTTCTACTGTGTTCTTCTTCCTCTCTGTAGCCCTCCTCCTTCTCTCCTTCCTCTTCCTCCTCCTCTTCCTCCCCCCCCCAGCCCTTCTTCTCTCCTCTCTTGTCTCTACTGCCCAAGTTCATATCCAATGAGAAAATTAGCTGCTGGCCTCTCTCAGTTGCAAATACTCTGCATGCCCAGGTGAGGTCTTCTCTTGTTCCCTCAAGGGGAATCTTAGAACTTTCCTCTTAAGCCAATTAATTCCTCATGACACCCTTTAAGGAGTCCTTCTCTTTCTTGCAGGATTCCTTTGCGTGAAGTTTAGGTGGAAGCAATATGTAACCTAGTGGATTGGCCACATCTTCACTGGCTCAGGACTGGTTGGTGGAGATTCTGCAGGTGTTATTTCCACCTTAAGTCTAGAGCTGTAATTATGGGGCAGTGGGGGAAATCTTTTTCATAAGATTTCAAAAACTTTAATAAGGTTTGCATTTTTGATACATTGCTAAAACTGACTCTATATAATAATTCTTTGTTACTTAGGTGTTTCTAGTAGCTTCTCATGGATCACCTGATGGCAGTATTTTTTGGGTTTTTTACACAGTTAGTAAACCAGTTTGAGGGATAAAATTGATTAGTTCTTTCCAGCTTTTAAAATGTTTGTGTAATTATTCTATGCCCCTAAAATTTAAATACCAAAGATGTAGTGTATAACTCTTCAGACAATATCTAATATTTTCCCACCCTCCTCCCAGAAACTGATTTTCACCCCCTTGGGGCAATATTGCCCAATTGAGAATGTGTGGAGTAAATAGCATTGAATCCACAGTTTCAGAGTACTCAAATGTAACATTACTTCATAAAGCTCAATTACTGTAAATTTGATTTAATTATTGTTAAAATAATTGAAATAAACACTTCAATTCCATTCTGTACTCTGGGGCAATCCTATGGATTCCACAGGGATCTTGAGTTGGAGGCAAAATGATTAGCAAACTTGATCCCTAAACACAGATATTGCCTCTGTCATCTGGGTGAGCTCTTTAATATGTTTTGCCTCAGCTTCAATTTTCAGCACTTCAAAAGTTTTCTGATAATTGCAAGTCCCTACCTGCAGCAGATGGCCTCTTTATAGACACCAGACTTCATTCAAATTTAACCTTTGAGGATGACTCGAGCTCTCCATTTCTTTTGACATCTAAGTGCTACCCTTTGTCAAAGTCTAGTTCCCTGTTTCAGTGTGTTATGTCAGAGAGGGACATAATGTGTGATTTTCTGCTTTCACCTTAACTGTAAAGGCGAACTTCAAATTTCAATTAAAAGTAATAGTCTATAAACCTGCACATAAAAATGTACAATTTTCATTCCCAATATATAGTTTTATTTCTTCTCATTAGAGAACCACACTGAACAATGGGCCTTTGCTTATACACGTTAATGAAAGCACCATGCCTGAAAAAAAATAGCTATAAAATGGGAATGAAAACAAAAGGCTTGAGAAATTTATATAAAGATTTTGGTTTTTATGTATTTCCCCTGAAACAACATTATACACAGCGGTCTTAAATCTCTCCATGACTATGGAGAGGAAAATTGGGAATAATAGGCCATTCGTTTATTCACACACTCTCCCTACCAACCCTTACCCATTACCACCCAATATAATCAGTTAGGAATTCAATTGTAACAATCATTACAAAAGTAGAAATTAGAATTTGCACTTGTGTAATCATATTTCCTATAAAAGAATGCAACTGAAATAAAACAATGATAACAGAAATAAAAGATAATAATAGAAAAATTAAAAGTGAAAGAGAAAATACCCAGAAATAATCTTCACATTTTTATTACACATTGCATTCAGCTACAAGTAATTGAAAATGCCAATAACTTTATACAAAGAAAACCTCGGAGATGAGTCATGGGATGGTGAATGGTTTAACAATGGAGTCATGGATTCAAGTTCCTTAGTCTCTCTACTCTGCCTTCTCCACAGAAGGTACTTCCTTCTGGGAAACTCTGAAACATAACCAGAAACCTCTGAAGTAGGCTCCAGTCTCCTGCTCAGTGTATGTCATGACTAAGAAAAAAAATAACTAAAAGACAGAACTAAGACAGAGAGCAGGTTGCCAGGACAAGCAATGACAGTGCCACTGACAAAGGCCTTGGCCAGGCCAAGTCACTGATTTGTATTGGTAATCTATTGTGATAAATGCGAGCTATGTGCAAGGGCAGAACTACATGCAAGGATGTGCAATTGTGAGGTTTTATGGAAATTAATGTAAGCAAGCCTTGTGAAGGACAAGACAAAGAATCCTTGAATTAGGAACAGAATAGACAAAATATATGGTTGTAATTCTAATAAGAATGTTTTAGTTGTGGGAACAAAATTTGGCTGCAAGTTACTCTGACCTTGGCACATAGGCTTTGGCCAGACTCCTTTCTCAAAACAAGCCAGCTGTGGGGTTAACTCTTCACAGCCTGCACTGCTTACAGGCTTCTTTGGACATAATCAATATTGTGGTCCCCTGTACTTCCCTTATGGTTGTAAGATAGCTGCAGGAGTCCCTGGTATCCCATGCATGTCTAAAAAAGAAAAAGTTAGCCATAAAGTTAGTTTAATATATATGGAGAGAGAGAGACAGAGGGAAGAAAATCCTTCCCTAGAAGGTTCTGAGCAGACTTCCTTTTTTTCTTTTTTTCTTTTTCTTTTTATTCCTTCCTGGATAATACATTGTCAGATCTCCAGGCTTGAACTAGTCATTAGTCAAAAGGTGTAGAAAGAACTACTGTGAGTGGTCAAACAAATCCCTAGGCAATGCAGATGCAACCATTTTCTAATGAAAGAAAAGTTTAAACAAGAGGACAGAAATTAGACAGCTTCAGAGCTCTACCAGTGAGAAAGGGTGGATAGGGTGCAGGTAGCAGTTGGATTGGCAGCCACCACTGTCTTTTCCACATTGGTAATCATATTTGACAGAAATAGGTTTTGTTTCTCTTTTGAAAGATTTTGAACTACAAAGTGCCTGAGTTCTGGGGCCATATTGTCCATTTTTTATTGAACATTATAGAAATCCAGCTCCAGCTTGCCTATTAATGCAAGTTAAATTCCATTGTTTGTATCTCTGTGACTATTGGGGAATGACTTTGTTTATTCCTTCCTGTAAAATTCTGCTGTTTCCTTGCAGACCTCAAGCAAGGCTACTTGAATACTTCAGCATTTTTCAATTTTGCTCATTTTCTCCATCCATTCTCCTCAGTCTTGAAATCTCCCTTGTTTTAGAGTCCCTCTCTTTTATTCCACTTTTTCATCAATCTTTGATCATCTCCTCCTACAAGCAAGTCCTATGATCAGATTCCTCAGTCCCTATTTGTACTTTAGAAATTTCATTTGCTTTCAGGGTATGAATGACTTCATCTGAACCATAGCTCAGAAATCAGGAGTCCTGTATGATATATTTCCTTAAGAAATTTCTCTCAGATTCTACGTGGCCAAAAGTTATTGCCAAATATTTCTCCCCAACTGCCTGGTTCTCTGTACTTAATAATACCATCATTCTAGCTGGACATGGTGGTGTGTGCCTGTAATTCCAGCACTTGAGGAGCCTGAGGCTGGAAGATTACAAGTTTAACCCCAGCCTGGGCAGCTTCACCACTGGGAGAGACATGGTCTCAAACTACAGAATAAAAAAGGCTGAGGATATAAGCAGTGCAAATGTCTTGGGATCGATCCTCAGTACCATTGAAACAAACAAAAAAAACCCAAAAAGCATCATTCTGACAATAGTAAGACAAAATTTTGTTATCATGTTTTTACATTAGTTTTTGTATTATTAAGTAAATCCTGCTTTTTTTCACTATTGAACTATCTCTCACATTGACTTCTTAAATGAGATAGTGCACACAAAATATTTCCCAACTGTGCCTGCCACCATGGAAATTCGTGTGTGTGCTGCAAATATTGCTGTTACAATAGTATACAATGTGACAGTTGGATTACTGAAAAATCTTCCTTAGTGTTCCCACTCTCTTTAATTTCTCTCCAGATTTATGCTTCATGTTTCCTTGTACCAGCATTTTCATCATCTCATTTCCTTAAGATTTGGAGGCTCTTTAATAACTATTTAGCACTAGCTTCTTACGCCAATGAATCAGGAAGGCTCTTCAAGATCTTGTATCAAAGACTTTTCCCATTGACTCCTCAGTTCACCACTGCTTCATTTCTTCTTTTTCCTTTTCTTTCTTTCTTTCTTTCTTTCTTTCTTTCTTTCTTTCTTTCTTTCTCTCTCTCTCTCTCTCTCTCTCTCTCCCTCCCTCCCTCCCTCCCTCCCTTCCTTCCTTCCTTTCTTTTTCTCCTCTTGTCTCTCAGACCCTACATTGCTCCATTCAGGAGTTACTACAGTTTGGGGGTATTTAATCTATCTTCCTCCACATGTTGATGGGAAAACTAAGTAGCACAAACCCAGGTAAACTCAGGTGATCACTGAAGGACAAACAGAACCTGGAATCAAACTCAGATGTCCTGTCTCCCCATTCAATGCCTTTCTAATTTGTCACACCCATTACAGCATGATATTGCTGCTAACTTATATTAAACTTATGCTCAGCTAACTCTCTTATTGATTTTTTACATAAATGAATATAAATCCACCCTTACTTGTATCCTAAAACTTTTGACTACACATAGAAGACTTTAATTGAGACTTAATAATATTCAAAATATTGTTTGTGGCTTAGTGTTCTGGTCAACTTCGATCATATTCTTATCTCTATTCTTTGTATCTGAACAGCTCTTTCAATCAAATCATTATAACATAATTCTAGGCACCAAGAAGGAGTTATTGACTACCCACTGTTATGGCTTGTGTGTCTCCTCAAAGCCTCGTGCAGTCAGAGGTGGGCCTTTTTCTGAGGTGGCTGGATCTAGAGTGTGTGATGCTGAAATTGATTCACGGTGCAATGCTAGGTAGGCTCAAGGCCACTAGGATTAAGGGTGTGAGTGCTACCTCCCCTAAGTAGTCTGGATAAGATAAAGAGAATAGGAAGACACTATTAAGGTTATTTGTTGTTTTTGCTACCTTCTGACCACCATGAACTGTTTCTCCTTTGCAAGGCCTGTCTGCCACATCATTCTGCCTTGGAGCCAGCCTTTATGAAGTGAAACCTCTACAAACTGTGAGCTAAATAAACCTTTCCCCTTTTAACTTTGGGTGTCGGGTATTTTGTCTCAGCAAGGAAAGAAAAGTAACTAAAACACCAACCTAATGTTCTCTAGAACACAGGTAAAATTGTTCACAGTGGTAACACACAGATGATAGCATTTTGTCCCACTTACATTTAAATAAAACCAGTGAATCCTACCTTCATAATTTAGAGCAATTTCTCTGATCCTGGGCATCAGAACTGTGTTGAATGGGACACATGGTAGCGTATGTAATCCTGAAGACACTTGTACAAGGACTCAGTTTTATAAAGTCTGTATCTAGAGAGAGAAGCATAAAATAAGCAAGACTTAATCTGCAAGCAAGAACATGCCTATCAATAGCTTCATGTTCACAATGGATGCTTCTGTAGCTTTGGCCTTTGACTTTCCCTAAATGATGACAACACTCCTAATTAAGTTTCTGTTATCTGAATCTTTATTTCCACATATCAATTTTCTCATTTACATCAGAGCCCTTTCATCTTAAATAATGAGAGGAATACGTTATTTTAACTCTCGGAGGAATAAAGAGTGAGGGAGAAGTGAAATAAGAGAGCTACTGGGAAGAACATGCATGATCTTTCTTTTGAAATAGTTTATGATGAACATCTGGATAGATTCAGATCATATACACGACCCTATAACAGATCTTTCAACAAGAAACAGGAAATGTAAGATAGAGTACAGTCAATATTTAATAAGGTATATGCCCGACAGAATGAAAGCAGAGACAAGAACAGGAAGTCATAAATGAAGCGACATCTTTATGCTTAGATCCTCTAGGCCATGTCTACACCACAGAATTATTTCTCAGGGGCCTCTCATAGTTGTGCATAGATAATATGAGCACATGATCAGGGAAGAGAGTAGCTTTGGATATACAGCAAGGAGTATGAGGCGTTATGTTAAAGTTGTGGCCAGCACAACAGTTATGATTAGTGTTGAGTGATGTCAAGTACAAAGCTGATTTGCAGAAGAAAAAATTAGTTTTTCTTAGAACAAGAAGAGAATATAAGTTAAGCATTGGCCCACATATTTTGCTGATTGGATTGTACTGTCCTG
Source organism: Heterocephalus glaber (assembly GCF_000247695.1). The sequence goes on along the minus strand of NW_004624823.1, from coordinate 4,176,992 downwards.
CTGATGTCCTCAGTGCATGCAGACAAGATTATGTATCCTTGCTAAGCTGTCATACGTTTATTAGCTTCATTCTTTCATTTGTTTAGGAATATTAGCTATTAATGAAAACAAAACTCTCTCCTGGATAGAATTTGTTTTCAAACAGTCTCTAAGCTGACTCTGAGTTTTTGTAACTGCCTCTTTTGTTATTCATATCTCTGACCTATTTTATGTAAGTGCATCACTCCCCCAGGGGAATTACTCTCTCTTATGACATGAGATCTAATTATCCAGTGAGTCATTATCACCTAGGAGATAATATATATGTTTTCCCCTGAATGTTGCTTTAGAAAGAATGAGTTGGTTTTCTCTCTAAAGGAGACCAATAGGATTCTCTACTCAAAGCAATCGTTTTTAACATCATCCATTTCTCCTTCAAACTCTATCTTTATGTGACATTTGTCTACTTAGTACAAAACAGTTATTGATCAATTATTGATATAATTAAAAGTATTTTAGCTTCCTTAAATTTAATGGTGAACTCCAAGTCATAATTATGAACTACTAAAATTGGTTGTTTTATCTTTCATAGTCCTTCTAATCCTTAACTGTAAAAGATCAATTAACCTTAGAATAAGTTAAACAGAAAACATCTATTTTAGCCATGCTATCTAAAGTCACCATTTTTTTTCCTACCTCCAGTTATTCTGATCATTTTCATACAAATTAATATTTAATTTCTTGCCAGATTAAAAGAAAAACTATGCACCAAATTGCCCCACTAAATTTGATCTATAAACCTCTTCTTTGTTTAATATATCTAGCATTTCTTCCTCATTTCCGTCCCCAAATCATTTTAACCAATTCTTAGTTGTAAAATAGTATGTATTTGAGAAGTCCAGGTCTCACTGAGTGCATGTGCAAAATATGACCAAACGAAGCAAGAGATGGAAATTGAAAGAGTAAAAGAAGGTGGTAATTCTCAAGTTGACGGATTTTGGCGTGGTGATTAACTCCCTTCGTTTGCTTCCTGCCTTTCCTCTGTCCCAATCCCTGCATGTGGAGAGGAACTGCTGAGAATGTTTGTCCAGGCACAACCCATTACCCTGCTTCATACACTTGTGATCTGTCTGTGCAGCCTGTTCATTGCACAGTTCTGGTCACCGCTGTGCATTTCATTTTAAGGTATTGCCAATGCCACTTCTCTGGACTTCGTCATGCACGTATGACCCTTGATGCCATTTCTGCAAAGACAAACTTTGCACAATTTGTAGTTTAGTCTTTTGCTTTGACAAAGGAGGACAAACAATGATGGACCTTAAAAATAGAGCCAATGAAGAGTAAGAAGTGTGGCCAATCTTTGGTATGAAAGAATTCCTTAGCTATCCTACAAATGCATCCAAAATCCAAATCCACTTACCAACGCTTACAAAGGTTAGAGTTCAGCTAACAACTGATGGAGCAGGCTGAACACAAAGATGGATGGAAACAGATCTGAGTTTAAGGATCCTATTGTAATGGAGAGATTGAAAGAGGTGCCTGAATATGATAAATACCCAACAATTGTCTGAATTAAAATAAAATGAAGTACTAGTTATATTCAGTGAAGGAAGAAACTGGTTCTACCTAGGCTTATCAAGGTAAATGCCAGAGAAGAAAGAAGATAGTGTCAAAAAAACTAACTAGATGTAGAACTGGCCTGTTGTTAATTACACACTACTGATTTAATTCACTTCAAGAATTACTCTTTAGCTTCTCTACTGCTGAGTGGTTTGTAGTTGCTAATATTTTGGCCTGGCTTGGATGGAGTGTGTTTCCACATAAAGCCTGTGTCAGAGACTGCTATTAGGTGATTAATTTAAGTAAGTTCCTCTCTTCCTGTGTGTTCTGCAGGGATTTACATGCTGCCGCCACTGGCAAGTGAAAAAAATTTTTTTTCTCTTCTGTTTATGAGGCCAAGTGAGGAAAGGACCTAGGACAAAATCCAGAGGTTGGTCTTCTCAGTTTTGGAAATCTGTTTGTTGCTCTAATCATTAGGTTCTCAAGATCATGCATCAGCCCAGCAGGGCTGAAGTTTTCATGACCTTCAATTATGAGGATCTTCAGAATACATATACTGTAGCTTATGGTACCTACTATTTAGAATCACTTAAAATTTTCTTTATTATTGATTGGTGCATGCAAATATGTGCATTACATTTATTTTTAACAACAAATAAATTTGGCTGAATTTTTAGTTTGGTGTGCCTTTTTTTAAAGACTGGTTTATCTGTATAATAACCCTGTGAGTATTTATATTTTCACATTACTAATGAGGAAATTGCTCATTCTATTTTGTACTCAAATTGGCTAAAGAGCAAAATATGACACTCATGTTTCTGATGAGCTTGAGTTTCAGAAAGCATGTTGAAGCCATATGTCTCCAAGATGGTTTTTGCATGTAACCACCCTGGCCAGCAGCACAGTTATTTTTCCCCATTAGCACTGCCAGTCAGCAGGTCAAGAACTCAATGAATGTATATTGAATGAATTAATGGATAATTATGTTTTCTTAAACAGTAGCACATTTTAAAAAGCCCCCTAAATCCTACAATTAGAGCCAATAAAACAAACTGGGAAATTTGTGCTAGGTTAACGTTCCATTCATTTCCCCAGTGTAACTTCCAGTTTAACAAAATCCTTCTCTATGATTCACAAGGTCCTGAAATTCACACTGCTCCATACTCTTTAGAAGTCATCTTTCCAAGGGAGACCTCAAGATCACTGGGCCTCTTACAACATATTTGTCCTTTAAAATGTAAATTAGTACACAGACAAACACCTGGAAGCCTGAGTGCATGGCTCTTCTTAAAAGAAACACAATTTTTTAGAACTCTTTGGAATATATTGACACCTCTCTTTAAAACTTCCCGAGTAAATGAAGTTTCATCAATATTTTAAAAAATAATAAGAGCAAATAAATGGACTAATAGAAAATTGAACTAAAATAAGTCTTGTGTTGCATATGCATTTTTTGAGCTTGCATTCTGTCGTAAAAATCTTAAGATATAATATTTTCCTTTCTGAATGCCTCAATTGTATGAAACAAACAATGTGCATAATGACTAAGCAAGGGATAAAATGTGGGGATACTGGTTTTTGGACAAGTGCATTGACCTTAAGAACAGTATTTTTGAACAGACTCATAGTTGCCTCTTAGAATCATTTGGCAACTGTCTGCTAATATTTTAACCCATTCTGGTGAAAAAAATGATGTAGCAATATAAAAACAGCAGCATTCTATTAAAGATAAGTATTTCTGAGCCTCACATTCCTGCAATCATTATATTGGCCTTTTGCCTCTGTTATAGCAAATATATTAAATATTAATGTTAGTGTTTATTTTCTAAAAGAAAAACGGAATTAGGATAACAAATAAAGTCTACAAGCTACTGATAATATTGGTTATATGTTAGTTTTTTGTTTTGTGGGCTTTTATATGTTTGATTCAAGGTAACTTACTGAATAATGCATAAACATCTTTAAAAATGTATTCCAGTAGTTGAAGTTAGAGTTGGTTGTCAGGTTCTCATGTTGAGCCAAAAACGTAGTGATTTTCTTTTTTGTACAGAGCAAAACTATAGAAAATATAGCTACTATATCCAACCAGTTAGATTCTGTGTGGGTCTGTCTTCCAAGAAGAAATCCTAGAAATAATTTCTATAGAGTTTTGGTTTCCTGAAGCATCTTCTTAGGGGAGCATTTCTATGATTGAACATAATCTAAAGATCTAAGAAATAGGCTGTATTTACAAAACATAAAATTACTAAATGATATAAAACCATGAAGACAACGTATCTATTTGTTATACTTGTGCATTTTGGAAGGGATCTTTTTTATCTTTCTGTTCATCATAAACTGACAGTACATAAATTTATACTTCACCTTGAGGCTAAATAGATATTGAAGATTTAGCTTCTTTTCTGTTGAGCTTTATAGGTAGTTACTGTGTCCATAAAGCTGCCACATTCTGGGTTTTGATGTTCAGATATGGATGTTGAGAAACTTGACTGACTGAGTCTACCTTGTGATCTTTCATGTTTGGTGGTAAATAAACTGTTAAATTTGGCAAAACCTTGGCACATTATTAACGGATAACTTAAAATCTCCATTTATAAATTTTCAACAAGAAGCATGATCACCAACTAAAGTAAGGACCAACCAGCTACATGATTGGTAGAATCCAGTGAAAAATTTTAAAAGTTATGGTCCTTTATTTTAAATTATGAAGAATTTCAAAATAATAACAGCAGAAAATTAAGCCAATCACAGTCCTCTCTTACGGGGGGGCCTTGCAAAGATAGGTCTGATTAAATTTACTTCTGTCAGAGATTGCTGTAAGTCTAGAAATAGAGGGATTTGAATATATACCTATTCCTTGAGAACACTGATTGACAAAATCTTTCCAGAGTCAGAGTGTGAAGAAGCACATTAAGATTTTTCACTGTTTGTTCATCGTTATATTTAGCTCACTGCCCTTCTATTGCAGCAAGGCAGTCGCTCTATCACATTACAAGGCTGCTAACAGCTTTCTGCAAAACACCCTGTCTTCCTAATTGGATTCCACAGATGACCTCCTCTCATCAGCTACTCTTTGAAAACGTACCAAAGTGTACATTATATTTTACACATAATAGGCTAGCTTTTAGTAATTTCCATTTCAGAGGATTGTCTTTCTCAGTTCTATCTCTGAACTGTGAAGAAACTTCCAACAATCATTTCTGGACTGACTAGGGTTTATTTATCCATTTAACACGTCTTTTTGTGTACCCACTGTGTATCTTAGGTGTTATAGTATTTAATATTTCACATGTTTCACTGAGACTCAACACATTAATTTGCTATTAATTTTGCTATGCTGGGCATGTATATTAGCTCATTTTTGGTTGCATTAACAATATCTAACTACAAGTATTCTAAAAATTATATAAATAGATAAACCAACATATAGATGAAAAATACATAGATAGATAGATAAAATACTTTGGGGATGGATTGTATTCAGGAGTACAAAACGGCATTCCCTCCTCTTCTGTTTCCTCCTCCACCTCCCCCCTTATTTCCGTCCTCTTTATTTTTATTGCCCCATTTCCTATGAGTCGCTTTATTGTCAAAGCAGGCTCCCTCCATACAGTGGTAAAAAAAAAAGTAGACTCAAATTCTTCCAAGCTCACATGTTAGAAAGAGGAAACCTCTCCTTCATGTAAGTGTCCAAAATAATGATGTCAAAAGATGCTGAGTGGCCTAACCTGGATCCCCTGCCTACCCTGAATCAGCAACAACTGCCTCCTGGGGTGTAGGATACTGTTATTAGCCACCATGAGACCATAAATGATAGCACTCTCCCCACAAGAGGTGAAGGCCCAGTTCACAAAAGGAAAAGGAGACGTTTGTTTACCAAAGAAGGAAGAAGGGATTCTGCCCTGGTTAGAAACAATAGATGTCTCCACTATCACAATTAAAATAGGAACTTATAGTTGAGCATAAAAAGAGCTTAAAATATAAACTCTAGAAACAGGAATGTGCTATTGAGACCTGTGGTCTATGGGAATGTAGTCAAGTTACTGTGGTCAGAAAAGTGAATTATTTTAATTCTCAAGGAAAAGCATGAATAGATCTACTTGTTCCATGGTTCTCAGAATACACTCTAAAAAGTTTGAGAGTTTGATTTACAAAAGTTTTAGTTAGAGTCTGATTTACAACTCAGGATAATCAAGGCATCAACTTTGTCCAGTTTTACTCCACACATAGAGAGACACTTTATTGTTTTGAACTTGGACAAAATTTTTAACTTTTATGACCTAAAATTTCCAGTCTATAAAATGGGATATATACTCCTACTCTTTAGCCATTCATCAACAGAAGGACTGGAAAACCAGCACATTCAGAGTTGGAGTTAGGACTTGAGTACTGACATTTCTGAATGGTATATTCATTCTTGTACACTTCACAGGTACTTTCTAAATTCTAGAGGACCATGCTATATCTTCCTGTCCTGAATTCTGTTAAGGACTGTCCACAGGTATTTGAATGGTTTGTACTTTATATTTTGCAGAGTTCTTTTTCTCAAAGTTCTTGAAATTCTTTTCTTAAACTTTATCATTTGTAATAAATTCTGAAGAAGGTAATAGTATCATCATATAGTGCTGTGGGACTTGGCTAGAGATGAACAGCTGGTAAATGGTCTTCTGCATGGGTATTATGATAATTGAGCCTGTCAGGATTCTATTTCTGCCTCCTTTCATGTAAGACAAGGCAGAGCAAATGAATAAAAAGCTGCCATGCTCCATGCAGGGAAAAGATATGCTCCCTTCTCCCTCCCACCCGCCACCCATCCACCCACAGCCACACTCCAGGAGTTTGACAGTGTACTCCAACCCATATGACAACACGTCAAGAAAATGTCCCTCTTGTGTATATTCTTTATCTGTGAGGTGATGGACCCTCAAGCTTGTCTCCAAACCTTCTCAGTTGAGTCACAGGACACTCCGGGGAGCCATGGTGACAGCTGATGCTTATCCTAGTCTAGCAGAGAAAGAGGGCCATGTTTCCTTCTGCTGTTTTGCAGAGATGCTTGAGTAGGTTTATGAGACATCAGGTCTCATTGTGTGCACATCATTGTGAAGAGATTATGCAGTCACCAAAGCCCTGAAATCAGCCAATCACTAAGAATGATTAGTGAAAAAATAATTTAGAACCAGAAAAGCTGACCAATTTCAGCACTGAGCCAGTATGGCTGTCTCACTCCCACATGGTCTGAATATTACGATTATCTTAGTGTGGAGTTTCAGGCAATGAGAATTTTAGGGATCTGAGTCACTGCGTAAGAGGCAAAGACTGGCGCTGGGCTAGTGATAAAGGATGCTTGAAAGAACAGAAGGCAGCTGCACGTCCTTATTGGGCAACGAAAAACATTACAACATAGATTTGTCACAGACATGACATCAAGGCAGGGACAGGGGGAGAAAGAGAAAGGGCTGAGAAAGACAGAAAGAAGGAGAATGTGAGCTTATAGTATGTCACTTTTTAACTTCAGGTGGAAGAGAGGAGAAGGAGGAAAGTTAAATAAATAATATGGGCTCCAGTTCCTGGAACCAACTAAGGAAAACTAAAAATAGCAAGCTCCCTAAGTAGTGTATTGGCTGTCTGCAGTGTAGGATCCTGGAGTCTACACTTACCAAGGGACCTACCAATGCCCTCAGAAGCCTTTTGTTTTCTCCCTTAATGGGTCCTGTCAGCACTTTAATATCCCCAAATAACTCTAATGGCAGCAGTGTTCCCCAAAGACCAGTTGCCAAGTGCGGGGGCAACCCCCTTTTCAAAATAGGGGAGCTTTCTCCTCCCACAGCCTGTTCCTCACAGCTCAGAGATCAGCAGGGATGTCCTTTTGGCCCCAGAGAAGGAAAAGCTGTGACTCTACTTCAGATTTCTTTTGCCTCAATTTGCTGGAACTTGGTCAAGACAGCTAACATTTATGAAATGCCATTAAAATAAAAGAGGGAAAGGAAAAACTATGAGAAAAGAAAAAAAATGGAAATGATGTCTATGTAAATAGGGAAGGGTGGAGTGGGTGAAGGGTGCACAGGTAATGGGGAAAAAAGAAGAACCAAGATACATCATGTACAGGTCCAAGCACCCAATGATAAATGTAAATGAATTGTATACCTAAGATGTACCAATAAAAGAACAAAAAAAAATCCTGTTTGCATTAATTAATAACAACAGTAATAGTGTATCTACTACAGGTTTTCATTTTAATTTTAATCCATTAAAAACACTTAAAGTCTTTTTCACTGCTTCCTCCTTTTCCCCAATATATCTTTCTTTTTTAAACTTTATCTTATTTTTCAGGCATTTCAAATTAATAGTGCAGGCAATCCAACCTTTTTAACTTGCAAGTTTAGACACTGGTCTCCATTAGTACTTCTTTTTCTCTCCTGACCCTTCATTCAAAACTGCCCGAAGGCAACAGTGAGCAGTCAGCAGGATCCGCCCATGGGGCCTTTGTATCTCATCACTTTTCCTCTCCTCTTTTCAGTGCCCTTGACTTTCTTTCCCTCAGGTGCCCAGTGAATTTGCAGTTTCTGGCTGCTAAGAAACCTCTTTCCTACTGGGAATCTGGTCATTAACCTACACCCAGGCCAGCTTTCCTTGGAGGGAGCAACAGGTAGGACAAACCTAGATCAGAAACCTTTCCATGCTGGTCACAAGATGTGAAACCCTGGGCCAGTCCATCTGCCTGAGCCTTGCTGTTCCCATCTGTGAAATGGAATGACACTGACTTCAAAATCCTCACTCACACCGGGAGCCCTCCTCACAGCTTGGTCCTGCCTTGCTCAGCTTTTACCCTTTTGCCTCAGCAACTCTTTTCTTTCAAGCTTCTGTTTAATTGACCCGTAATAATTGTACAAACTGAGCATGGTGGTGCATGCCTGTAATCCTGGCTACTTGATAGCCTGAGGGAGGAAAATCCAGAGGCCAGCATAAGCAACATAGAGAGACCCTGTTCAAAAATAGAAAAACAAATATAGCTTGATGGTAGATCATACCTTTGTTTGATCCCTAAAAATTGCAATAATGATAATAATAATAACAGTACATGTTTCTAAAGTGTGGTATGATAATTCAATACGTTTATACAACGCATAATAACAAGATCAAGGTAATTTTCATTTCTCTCTGACATATAGTATTTGTGTTGAGAAGCTTTGAACTTCTTTCTTTTAGTTCTTTATGAAATAGACAATCAATTGTTGGAAGTTTATAGGTAGCTATAGTTGCCCTGATGTGCTGTAGAACGCGAGGACTTATTCTTGCCATTTAACTGTACTTTGGTGCTTATTATCCCACACCCCTTTATTCCTCTCAACCTACCCTTCTTTGCCTCCATTAATGACTATTTTTCTCTCCAATGAAATTAAATTTTTTGTTTCTATCTGTAAGTGAGATCATGTAGTATTTGTTTTGCAGTGCCTGGCTTATTTCATTCACATTAATCTCCAGTTTTATCCATTTTCGACAGGGGATAATATTCCATCCTTTTGATGGCTGAATAGTATCCCATCATATAGCACATTTCTTCTTTTTTAGTATCAGGGATCGAACTTGGGACCTTGTGCTTTCAAGGCAGGCGCTGGAACCACTGAGCTAAATCCCCGGCCCATATATCATATTTCTTTATCCACTCATCCATGGATGAACACCTCAGTTTATTCCATTTGCTGGACTATTGGGAAAGGTACAGTTCTTTTCTGGGCTGGCTCTCTCTTACCCTTCAAACCTCAGATTAAAGTTTACCTCAGGGAGATCCTTCTTAACCAGCTTAATTACAAATTGGGTTTGTTGAACATAGAGGGTGCATACTTCTTCCTCTACAAACTCTATGCACCTTTTGTGTTCAACAAATATGTTTTATAATTTTCTTTCTCTATTTGATTCATTTACTTGATGTGAATTTTTAAAAATCTGCCACAATTGGTAGGCAGTTAGCACCATGAGGGCAGAGGCTCAGTCTAGCCCCTTCCCTGTGAGAAACCCAAGTATAGCAGAGAGTATCATGCCCTGGAAAGGACTGTCAACACTTTGCCCTCTCCTAGGGAGTATGGAAGTAGCCCATGCAAATTAGAAACAACAGAGGCTATTTACTCCGACCATTGCTACAGTTAGACAGCCAGTCACCAGCCTCCATATTTGACAGAGACTCAAAGGCTAGCTTGGAAGTGGCAATACTTTATTGTGAAAAAAAGTTGCTATAATTTAGATCTTAACTGTCTCTAAATTCCCACGCATTGAAGGCTTGGTCACCAGTCTGTGGTGCTACTGGGAGAGGGGTGGAATCTTTCAGAGGTGGAGCTCAATGGGAAAAGGTTAGGTCTTTGGGTGTCCTTGAAGGTAATATTGGGACCCTGCCTCTGCCTTTCTCACTTTTTGCTTCACAGCTACCATGAACTGAATACATTTCCTCCAATACACACTCCCCACAGGAAGTACTATGCTGCCACAGTCCCATAGTAACAGGGTCCAGTGAAAAGGGAGTGAAACCTCTAAAGACTGAGCCAAGGTAAACCTTTCCTCCTTATAAGTTGTTCACTGCAGGTATTTTGTTACAATAGAATAAAGCTGACTACACAAAAGAAGAAGACTAATATAGGTTTTGAATGGAGAGTATCAGCATAGAGAAGCTGGAGGTGGGCTCCCTAAGTTTGGTTTGGGAGTATATCTGGCTTTTTGTGATTGGTCCTGAGGTAGAACTGGGAGCAGAAAGTAGAGAAATTGTCAGTCACTGGCCAAGCACTGGTGTTCTAGACTTATTGATGTAGAAGTTGTAGGTCAGAGGTCTGTTGTCATATGCCAATAATCAATTAACTGTGCATTCTGTCTTTCATATGATAGCTTCTTCTAGGGAGCTCACAACCTGCTTTCCCAAACAATGTATGGGGGAATACAGTAATTAGTTAATGTAAGCTGTTAATATATGTTAATAAGGCAAAGCACACTCATTTCAAAGAGAACTGAATAAAAGGATAGATAATAAATAAAAATGAACAGTGAGCAGAGCAATATTTGGTCACAAATTATCAATGGGTTATCCTAGTCAAATTACACTGCACAAATATGTGTTGTGTTTCTCTTGAAAATGTATAAAAAGTGATGGGTTAAATTTTTCAAACAATATTAAGCTCATTTAAGGGACATCATCAAAAGAGACTTTTGATGCCTAGGCATTGACACTGGGACATTCCATGTACATTCTCACCTCTCAAGTCCCTGTGTTTGGGAGTATTTGTCCCTTCTTTTTCCAGATTTAGACTCTGACCTTCAACACACACACCAAGAGTCTTCCTTTTCCACTCAGGCATTATCAACAACAGGTACACGACTCTTCTGCTCTCCTCTACATTTCTGAATCCCTTATCTGTGTCACTCAATGTGCTGACATTTTGTAGTAGCGTGTTTGTTATGTCCATGTTCTTTCTCTCCCAATAAAATAGATGTTTCTGTCCATCATAGAATCCATAATGAATACAACTCAATCAGCATGCCTGTGTGAATGCTTTCTTCAATAATGATGGAAAGTTAGTAGATTTTAATATTAAAGAAATTCAGGATTGGTTTAGCATATATGAGTATATGAAAAGTGCTACATTATGTTTAACTACAAGTATTCTGGGTTGTACCGTTCATGCCTGATTGTATTGTGTGCACATTCTTAGGTAAATTCTTACAATAGTCCTAAACTTTGGCTCCTTTCTTTATACAAAGAAGAAAACAATGTGTATGTCCTATAAAAAACCTATAATGTTTGACATCTAGTAAATCGACAATAAACATTATTTCTTAAGTTATTTGAAAATTAACTAATGTGAATATTGAAATTTGTAAGGAATTATCTGTTATATATGTTTATAAATGTTAGGTTGTTATAAAAGTGAGTTGTTTTTTTAAAGTGTTTTAATTAATACAGAAAAGAAACCATTCAGCTATGCAGGAAATATATTAATACTATGATTATTTACTTCAGAAATGTCATGATCCAGCAGTAAAAATTTAGATATGTGTATATCATATTCCATTATTATACATCAAAAATAGACATCTTATAATGAAGCAGTGTCCTTTTCTTTATGAGCAACTCAAGTAATATACTCACCAACTGGCCAAATGAGTGTTAGTAAAAGAATAGAGGTCACTATGATGTGCTATAAAGACCTGAATGTGGAATTAGAACAAATGACAAGATCTACCAAGTGATAATACATGGCTTTGAATAAACTATCTATCTTCATTAAGTCATTTCCTCAAAAGAAAACGAAGATAATAACACATAATTTACAATCGGTGAAACACAAATGTGAAAGGACTTCTGCTTTTGCCTGTTATTGACACACTTGCCTCAGGAAGTTACAGCATCAAGAGAGACTAGAGATGTCAGATAGAATACACACAAATACAGTGCAAGTGAAGGATTAGAAAATTGTGTAGGTAACCATGATTTGAGGATCAAGATCCCTGGATAAAAATGATCATTAAGATAAGATCAATTTCTACACGCTTCTTTTCCTCTTAGAGCATTTGTTTATTTTTGGTATGACTGAGAGTTGGAAAAGCAAGGCAAAAGGATGGCTGTCAAAGAACAGGGGAGCCAGCAGCTTTTGGAAATATCATGGGACTATGAAGACAAAACCTGGAGCTCAAGCCAAAAAGGAATCAGGGGTTGAGGGACCAAGATCATCAAAAATAAAGAGGCATAGAGAAGTGAGCCTGATGTCCTTTGATACTCCCCTTTAGGCATGTGCCAATTCTCCACTGAATGGTGTCAGAGGTTGAGAAGCTAAGTAAAAAGAAGCTGAAAAGGAGAGGGATTTGGCAGTCTTACAACACTGGGTAAACAAAACGTGGAATTCAAGACTGCCAAGGAAAAGAGGTCATTGAAAGCACTCTAGTCTTTTAGTCTGCCTAGACCTTTGGCAAGCTTCAATGTAGGAATTGAAGGTAAAATAGTAGTTGACAGAAGACTTAAAGAGACAGCACAGTAGCACTGGGTCAAATCATTTCCCGGCTGGATTATGATTTCCTCCTCCAATCTGGCAGCAAGACAAGGTAAGTCCTCACCTTAGGAAGAATATCATCTAAACCCCTTAATGGTTGTCATAAAAAATGCCTGGCATTCCACTAAAATAGTTGTACATAACAATAAATAGGAATCAAAATAAAAAGACAAGAAACAATCAGAAGTGACTAGGAACTAGAGGTTTTTTTTAATAGTCCTTAAATTTATTCAACTAACAAATGCAAAGAAAAGGTAAAGGTAAATTTTAAGAGATGAGAACTCTATGCCCAATATTCAATTTAAAAAGTCCATACTTGAAAGAAATAGAATAATGTGACTGAAACCAAGGGAAGATAGCACCAGACATCAGTGATGTAGATCTTCGAGTTAGCAGATAAGGACTTTAAATAATTACCGATAATTACTACCTCATTTAGAATGGGTCTGTACTTCCCTAGACAGAAAAAGTGGAGGGTTGTCATTTGTTCCCAGTCCTGAAGAGTTGAGTCTGCTTTGCAAAGTTAAGACTGTCAGTTTTTGTTTTTCCTCTGTTCTTGGAACATAATCATGGGCTCTCACAGAAGCCCAGCTCCTGAAGGGTCTCTACTCTAACTGTAATCTACTCAACAGAATGGAACTGGAAAATATTTGGCTCTACTTTTTAGATGGGCCAGCCTAGCTTTTTTATTGCCTATTCTATGCAGCTTCTCACTTTTTAAAACGTGTTGAGGGAAACATTGCCTTTTGTTAAAAATCCTTTAAGTCTTCACTTTACTTTGACTGTCAAACTGGGAAAAGTCTCCCTTGTGTGTCATTTCCCAGCCTTTTTTCCCCAAACTGATCTTGAATTCTTAGCCCATTTACCACACAAAGAAACTGCAAATCCTTTTGGGAAAAGGTGCAGATAAACACATTTCTTCACTTCTCCCCTTTCTGAAATCTTAGTCCTTCTAGTTCTTACTGTTTCAGCAGCTTTCTAATACATTTAAACAAATAATTTTTGCTTTCGGTGGGTTTTGAGTTGATCTCAATAGGAGTATTTTCCTCAAACTATTCCTTTCTGGTAGGTTAGACTAATAATGCTGAATGTTGGCAAAATGTAGAGCAACTGCAACTTTCATATATTGTCACTGAGTACAAATCGGTACAACCATTTTGAAAAACTGGCAATAACATGTACATCCCATGATACACCAAGTCTAATCCAAGGATTTTACTAATTGACAGAAATTCACTCTATGTTCACCAAAGAACATAGACCAGACCCAAAACTCAAATGACTATCATAGCAGAATGGACATATAAACTGCATGAAATTGATTCAGAAAAAGAGCTACAATCATTGTGATGGTATAAACTTGATGGAGTCAATAAACGTCCATATTACACAGTATTTCTGGTTGTGCTTATGAAGTTGTTTCCAGATGAGACTGACATTTGATTCAGTGGACACAATAAAGAAGATTGGCTTCCCCTGTTGGAGGGATGTGAACGGACATCATGGAATTCACAGGGGACCTGGATCCGATCAAAGACAGAGAGACAAATCTGCTTCTGTTACTTCTTGCCTATCTTGAGCTGGGACATTGGTCCTGCCTCCTTGGACTGGAATAAGTTTATCCACTTTCTTGAATCTCTAGCTCACAGGTATCCAGCAGATCATGGGATTTCTCAGCCACCACAATCACCTGAGCCAATTCCTCAGAATAAATCTGTCTGTCATGTACAAGTGCATATATGTATATTGGTTCTGTTTCTCTGGAGAACTCTAGTATAACGACACACATCACAGTGAATTTCAGTTTCTAGCAAAAAAAACAAAAAACAAAAAACCCACAACTAGAAATAAAAGAGCTTGAAATTTGAAAAAGCATCACAAACAGCAAAGCACCAGAAAAGAAATTATCATTGCTGGAAATACAGTTAAAATGTAGAGAATATTGCTATGCCCTAGAAATTTTATTTCGTACAAACTTAGTTTCTAATATTCTATATAATCTCAGTGAAAATTCATAAACTGAAATAGAAAATAATGAAAGAAAAAAACAAAAATCTATTGATCTTGAGATAAATTTAGCAGTAGTAGTCAGGACTCTGTGAAGCCCACAAGTTGCCTTCCATTCCTGTGAACTACAGAAGCTTCCAATGTGCTTGCTATTCCAAAGTTTATTATCTCCACCACAGCACAAATGGCTGGCTGTATAATTTTGCACTGCTTTGGCCTGATACATGTCTCTCAATTTTGTCACTTATGTTGGTAAGTGTCAAATTCTAATTTGAGCTGTTGTATCTTAAATCTGACATTTGTGGAGTTCAAGGAAAGTGATAGATGCATCGCATGTCTTGTCTCAATGTTTTGACAATAATGAGTACCTATTCCACCAACCAAATGTTCCTGACCTCATTTTGTGGTTAGACATCAGAATAATGCAGATTTCCCCTGCACCAATATTTTGAGAAAGATCTGAGAAGACAGAACAACCTTACTAAAGTAACACAATGGCAATGTTTACCCATAAAAGAGGCTTAATATGAAGGAATATCAATACTTGAACAAATCTCATAAATAAAATAAATTATATATGAGGCTGATTTTTCTCAAAAACACAAATTCCAGAGTTTAGAAATGTCAGCATGTTTAGTAAAAGCAACTTGTCTGAACTTTAATTGTGCACTCTTGAATACAAAATGTTCGATATTTTTGCAGACTGACCTTGAACTTAGTACTTAACTGAAATATCACTTTTCAGTCAAAACCAAACTGCTACTTTAAAAAAAAAAAAGCATCTCCATGTTGGGTGATTTCTTTTTTCCATCTAGATATTTTAAAAATATCCTTGTATTTTATATAATTTCAAATTGACAAAATTTATAAGAATAATACAAGGAATTTCTATATATCCATTTGCCCACATTAACTAATTATTTATAATAAACTTACCATCTCCTTTCATCTTTCTCTCAGACACATACACTCACACACTCACATACCTACACACATTTTTATTTGAGAAAAAATTGAAGGTATTATGCTGTTTAACTGCTAAATACTTCTGTGAATATTTCATAAGAACAAATGATTCATCCAAATCAAGTGTGGAGTCACATGTCCACAATGCCGGCACTCTGGGAAGCTGAAGAAGGAGGACTGGAAATTTGAGCCTGGTTTGATCCATTTAGTGTGGCCCTATCTCAGATTTTTTAAAAAGCAACTTAGATGTAGCTGTGTGAAAGCTATGGGTTCAATCCTCAGTACCACAAGAGAGAAAGGAAGAAAGGAAGGAAGGAAGGAAGGACGGAAAGAAGGAAGGAAGAAAGAAAGAAAGAAAGAAAGGAAAGAAGAAAGAAGAGGTTCAAATACAATTACCAAAATTTAAGATTGAAGATTTTCCCTGTACTATTATCTAATCCATCACCCATATTCAAATTATACCAATTTCCACAATTGTTTCTAGTCCAAGATCTAATCCAAGATAATCCACTGCATTTATTTCTCAAATCTCCTTATTCCCCTGTGATTTACACAGAACTTCAGAACTTCTTTGTTCTTTTTGACCTTGTTTTCAAGGGGTAAAAGATGATTAATGTGTAGAATACTCCTGCACTTGGATTTGTCAGCTGTTCCTTCCCAGTTAGATTCAGGTCAAGGGTCACAACAGCAGGGACACTGCAGAAGCAAGGCTGTGTCTCAAGACACCACACCAGGTAGAACTCAAGGCTGGCTCCCTGTTGACTTTAAATTGATCATTTGGTTAAAATGACGGCTATCGGTTTTCCCTCAAATGTTCACCCATTAGCTTTGCCATCTACTGGAGATTCTCTTACTTATTGACCCTTCTATAATAATGACCTGGTACCCTGCTGTAGGAAAGGGCTTCACTGCTCTTCCATTAATTTGTTTATTAATTTGATTACCTTTGGATTTGTATTTTAATCCATAAATTATAATCCATTAGTACTATTATTTATTTTTATGCTCAGATGTCCAAGACTTGATTGCCCCTTGTAGCTGACTTGTGTGTGCATGTACGTGTATATGTGCGCCTCTGTGTTGTCTATATATTCCTATGAGAATTTCCTTTGAGCATTTCCAGAAAAAAAAAAGAAATCCCAACTGGGTATGGTGGTCCACACCTCTAATTCCAGCACTCAGGACCATGAGGCAGGGGGACTACCGTGAGTTCAAGGCCAGCCTGGGCTGCATAGTGAGTTTAAGGCCAGGATGAACTACATAGCAAGACTCCGTTTCACAAAATTTAAAAAAAAAAGGAGAGAAATTCCAAGTCCATTTGCCCTAGTCAACTCCAGACACACTCAGCCATCTCATCTTCGATAAAGGAGCCAAACACCCTCACTGGAGGAAAGATAGCCTCTTTAACAAATGGTGCTGCAAAAATTGGGTTTCAACTTGCCAAAGATTTACAATTAGACCCGTATCTCTCACCATGCACTAAATTAAAATCGAAATGGATTAAAGATCTAAATATTAAAACAGAAACACTAAACTGGCTGAAAGGTCAGGTAGAACTCTTAAAGACATTGGCGTAGGAAAAGATTTCATGAACAAATCCTCAGCTGCACCTGAACTAACACAATCAACAAGTGGGATCTCTTCTTTTTAAAAAGCTTCTGCACAGCAAGAGAAACCACCAGCAGTGTGAAGAGACAACCCACAATGTGGGGAAAAATTTTTTACCAGCTGTTACTCAGACAAAGGTCTACTATCTAGAATGTATAAAGAACTTAAAAAAATCAGACCTCCCAAATTTAAAGACCCAATCCAAAAATGGGCACCTGAAATGATCAGACATTTCTCAGACAAAGAAGTAGAAATAGCAAAGAAACATATGAAAAAATGTTCAACATCACTTGTCGTTTGAGAGATGCAAATGAAAACAATGCTGGGATTCCATCTCACCGCAGAAAAATGGCTGCTATCAAGAAATCATTGAAATCTATGTAAATAGGGGAGGGTGGAGGGGGTGAAGGGTGCACAGGTAATAGGGAAAAAAATAAGAACCAAGATTCATCATGTACAAGTACAAGCACCCTATGATAAATGTAAATGTACTGTATACCTAAATATACCAATAAAAGAATTTCAAAGAAAAAAAAATCAACCAATAACAAATGCTGGCAGGGCTGTGGGGAAGAAGGAACACTTTTCCAGTGTTGGTGGGAGTGTAGACTGGTGCAACCACTGTGGAGATCAATATGGAGATACCTCAAAGAACTAGGATTGGAAGTTCTCTTTGGCCCAGCTATTTCCCTGATGGGTATCTTCTCAAAAGAATTAAAATGAATCTCCTCTTGAAGTAGTTCTGGTTTCTTTTAGTGGATACTGGTATTTCTGGAGTGTAATTTCTTCTGGGCACCTTCAGATGAGTTGGAAGAAATGTGTGTGTGTGTGTGTGTGTGTGTGTGTGTGTATGTTTTAAGCATAGCTATATTTATGCATATAGGTATAAAAATCATGAGATCATATTGATTCCTCTAATTTCAATATGAAAGCACAGGAGAAGTTCTAATCTTCCATCCTTCCATATGTGTTACTCTCCTACCTGCTGTTGAGTGAATTGGGCTTTTTCCTTCTTTCTCACTTATCTCTGCTTGCTTCTCTCTTCCCTTCCAAATGTACTTTACATTTCAAAATATATTAGTTATGTTTTTTTTAAAATTTGAAAATGTAAGATCAATGTCAAGGACAAGTAAAAATAGTCAATATGCTAATATCTGAACACATTGTATTTCTCCAAAAATTGATGACTCCAATTTTAAACACCATATTTTGCTGACATGTGTAAGTCTACACTACCCATTGTATTATAGATATTTTTAAATTTGTGCAAAGGAAATGTATTTTTTTAAAATCTGGGCTACATGGTGAAAACAACAACAACAAAGAACGTAATTCACTTGGAAGGTATTCCCATTAAGTGGCATGTACAAAATGGATATTTTCCTAATTTTATCAGTATGATGAGGAAGGAATTTATTTCACTGAATTGGTCAAACAGTACTTATTGAATGCCTGGGGTGTTCAAGCCTCGCTATTGTATGTGTTGTATTCATCAGACATAGCAACAATGCTTAGAGTATTTTTCATCGGCACCCATCCATTGACTTTTTGAGTAAATGGACAAATGATGTAGCCAGATCTCTCACCTCAGCCCCCTTCTTGAAAATTTAATGCACCAATATAGGACTAGGCAAACATCAAAATATATGAAAGTACCAGACAGAAAACTTGTGCTGGTATAGTCGATATAGATAGATTAGATATAGATAGATAGATAGATAGATAGATAGATAGATAGATAGATAGATGACAGACAGATAGAGGTACTATAGATAGATAGACAGAGATATAGTTATACATATAGATAAAGATGTATAGATAGATGAGTTGCATTGCTCCATAGCTGGGAGAGGAAGAAAGTGACAAACATGAGATGAAATAGAAACAACAAAAGAATTAGGTAAACAAACTTGTAAGTGAGGAAAACAAATAAAAACATGTATAGATGAATATTTGCCTTTTGAGGCTATGTCTTTGCAATAACGCTTGACTTGGGAATAATTCTTTCTTCCCATAAACCAGGTGTAAGGATCAACTGTCCCTGTAAGCACTCAGGGGTGAAAGATAACATTTGGGACTAAAGAGAAAAGAAAGCGTTGAATGACTTTCCCAACCTATGGTTCAGAACAGTGGAGAAAGGGCACATGAGTATTGGGGGTGAGGCCAGAATGTCACCATAGCAGTTGAGCAGCAAATGCCTAATAGGTGTTTGAGCATCTGACTCACAGTCTCGGGTGTCACTCAGGCTGAGCAAATGATCTTAGCAGTTTAGGAGGCCTATGGTCCAGGGTTAGCATGACTGGGGAGAGACTGGCTGCCTTGAGAAGGAGATAAGGAAGTCTTCTTAGTTAGTTAGTAAAGCACCAGAAATGGGAGCCTCCACCAGCCTGACACAGCTAATCCAATGCAGCCCACCTGCCCACACAGGGCCACACACCAAAGTGAAGGCCATGTCTATCATTACCATGGCTGGCCTGGAATTGGTTTTCTTTTTCTTTTTTTTTTTTTCTTAACTATAGGGAGAATACTGTTGTGTGCTCCACGTACTTCTTAGCAGGAATGCACCAATACCAACATGTGAAGGGGAAAAAACTGAAAAGCAGCAGGACAGCTGCAGCTGCAGAAGGGTGGGCAGCCTCAGGTGTTAGTTACCGCCTAAGCCTCATCTGAGAACTCGGTGGGGAAGGGGTCAAAACAATGCCTCTGGGGCAGGATAGTCAGGCCAGTGCAGAAGGGCAACACTGTAAGGGGATGCAGAGCATGCTTCAACCTCCCTCCTGATACCAGACACCTCCCAAGTGCCAGCCTCTTCATTGTTTTTTCACAAAAATCTATATATGGAGAGAAATTAATTCCCATTTTACAAATGAGGAAATTGAAGGCAAGGTAACCATGACTGGCAGATCCCAGGAATGCTTGGCTTTTCACTGAGGTAAATTGCTTTGTAGAATGTTTACCATTCCTTTGGGAATGAAGAAATTAATGAGATTATCCCTGGCAAAGGGCGCATGGCAGTACCTCCTTCTCTCACAAACACTGTGACGGTTAAGCATAATTGTCAACTTGATCAGCTTGGGAGCCACCTAGGAATTAGTAAAGTACGCTTTTGTATCTTTCTGATTAAATCATGGATGTGTAATCTTAGCATCTATATCTAGTCTTTGACCCCTTCCTCTCGGTGCTCTTCTCTTGTGCACTGCTTCCCAGCTACCCAGCTCCGCTCCTTGATGTTTCTGTTTTGGAGTCAACAAACCATGGACTGAATCCTCTGAAAACGTGAGCCAAATAAACCATTTTCTCCTTTAGTTTTAGGTGTCAGCTGTTTGGCCCCAAGAATGGGAAAGGTGACCAATATGTTTAATATGTGAAGCATTATTAAAGCAATATCTAACTTTATCTCCTTGTCTGTGACATGTGCTAATCTAAGGCCTTTACATATATTAATATGTTTAATATGAAAAAATACCCACAAAACTCAAAGTAAGCAGATAGAAACAAGATTAAAAATAGAGAGATAGATTTGCTGAAACCTGAAAATTATTCTAGCTTCTTCATACTCCATTCAGTAACTATGCATAACTAAAATTAGACATCAAGGTGAAAACAAGCATCTATTCTCTCACCAAATGTGTCCCAATATTCAGATGTTTGGCACTGAGATAATTAATGAAAGATCTGGATAACACACTGAATTGTCTTACTGTCCATTTATGTGTTTCATATAATAGGTGACAGTATGTATGGGCCTGAAGTTGCACATCAAAGCCTCTGCACTTATTAATTCTGTAGTTTTTGTGTGAGACATTTACCGGGAAGGGGAGAATGCCACCATAGTTAAGCAGAAGGAAACATAAATATTACTTTTGAATAAAGACTATTTGATATTCATTCTGATGGCTAGTTTGAAAAGTTGAGTATCCACCAAGCAAGTTTTATAACAAAAGAAGAGTTTTTTATACCAAAGGTCTACCTGGTTACCCAATATGCTGGCTCATTACTAGGCCAGTACACTAGACTGCTTCATACTGTTCATGGCTTGTGTCGCCTTCAGGGATTGATTACATTGCTATTTTTAAAATAGTTTGAATTAAGATTACATTGTTTGAATTAAGATTACACTGCTATTTTTAAAATAGTTTGAATTAAGATTCTAGAGTACCTTGTAGTAAATTTTCTTTTCCAAATATGGTGACATTATCGCCCATCCCACATGCTTTTCCCACAGTGTAACTCTAGAAGTCTTCTCAATGTTACATGAACTCTAACCTAGAGTTTTGTTCCACTTGCCTCTCTCCAGGAATACCAGTGTTTCCTTTCTCTTCACTTACAAATTTAATTCCTCATCTCATTTGAGTTTCAAACTACTCACCAATTCTCTTGGAGAGGTGCAGTGATCTATCATTCTTTCAAGGTAATCCATATATAAAAGCTACCTTCAATTCCTGAAGAAATATTTTAAGTGTTGGGTAAAGCTAATGATGGTGATAGTCTTAGGATAGATAGTATTTATACTACTTCTCCATTGCTACCACTTAGACCTGGCAGATTAAGAGTAAAAAGAGGCAAATGATACTTTAGTCATAAAAAACCCAGCTTTGACCAGAATAACTCTTTAAGGCCATTCTTTCAGAATCATTGATAGTTGTATAAACTATGAAAAAAGATGAATTTTATTTCATTAGAATCAGCAGCTCTGCATGAGATTTTGGCTAGGGATAGATGTAATTTACTTTGTGTGAAAAGATGACAAAAGGGGTTCATAATGAAGGAAAGAGTTTCATGACACCGTTTACAGAGAAATGGGGAACCTTCAGGGGGAATAGTAAGAATTGGTTTGAGACATATTATATTTGAATTGTGTGCAAAACACACAAATGGAAGGGCTTAGTAGACAACATTAGAAATCAGAAGATGAAAAATGAGGTGTATGCTGGGTTTGCATGCTTAAGAGTCATTTTAATACAGCTAGAATTCAGAATTAAGATGATTAGAAATACCATGTAGAAAGATAATGTGGAGAAGAAAGACAAGAGAAACCTGAACCAAACCTGGGACAACTTAAACATTCCAACAATTAAAAAAATATATATTATTCTCACAAGAGCAGGCTTTGGAACCCTGGGATATTAGGAAAAAGAGAAACTTGTTATTACAAATTAAAAAATTACCAATATATACTTTCTTTTTATAGCTTTATTGAAGTAAAATTATGTGAAATGGACAATTTGGTGAGTTCTAACAATATGTATATGCCAAGTAATCCATCACCACCATCGAAAAGATGGAACCAGGAAGTTTCTTTCACTTTTGTAATCCAGTCCCCCTCCTTCCCATTTTCCAGGCAGCCACTAATCTGCTAGTGTACAATTTTATTTGATAATAAAGACAATAAGAAACAAAGATATAAATAAAATTAAGCATCACATTGCTGAAAGTAAAGCAAAAGACGCTGCCTTTCATAGAGCAATTCAGGTTTTGTGGACCCAAGGGTTGAAACCCAATTGTGTTGATTCATTTAAGAGGACCTTTCCGCTATCAGGCGGTCTCCACTCTTTAAGCTAGTGTCCTGATCTCATTTCCTTCGTACTTTGCTCCTTTTAGTATCTCCTTTGAAAGCATTTGGGGAAGAATTTCTTCCTTGCAGGATGGAGTCCCTGCTTGATATGTTAACACAGAGTCTTCAGCTCTGACAGCTACTGGAGGCTGCCTCAGAACAGGCCTATTAGGCTTGAGAAACACACCAGACATTTCAATCTTCTCTTCCATCAAGAATTCCCCATTGCATTTCACGTGCTCGTAAAATTCCACAAACATTATGTAAACCTGAAGTTTTCAAACGTGCCAGTCTTACAGCTGATTCTGTTTTCAACAAGGAAAGCATTAAGAAGTAGAAGACCTGAATTTCCACGTTCTTGAGAACATACTAATTTAAAGATTGTCCTGTGTTGTAATACCCTGAAAGTAGATGCATAATCAAAGGTTTGAGTACTAGTAATTCATCAGAAGGAAGATTAAAGAGATCTCTGGGATAGGAGTGAGACTGGGAAGGGAGAAAAGTCAATAAACTAAATATTAAATGAGTTGTCACTTTGGGCATCTACAGCTCAGTCTTGCTGGGAAACTCTAGAAAACAGTATAGGTTACACCTCTGAGCTGTGCCAGGTAAAGAGTGAGAAAGAGGGAATATTTATCCTAGAATCCCCTCAGTCATTGAGTGCTTCTCCAGGGAGCACTAGAATTTCCCACCTGCTCCCCACATGTGTGGGGACCACAACAAAGCCCTTAGGTGGTGAGTGGTGATTCCTCACAATCGCACACTCTTGGTGTGTGCTAGATGGCTGAGGGGTGAGGAGATGCATGCATGGCACTGCCAGTGTCTGCTGGATGAATGGTTCATTTGGAAAAGGAGTCTCAACTTTCAAAGAAGGATGGATTTTTATTACTTCTTGTAATTTCATGGTATGCTACAAGGCAGCAATAATGGTATCATGTGTGCGCCTGGAAAATAGGATCCATATTTCATTCATTGCAGCACTCTCCAAGAACCTGATCACAGCAAGTGCTAAACAAATACCTAAGCTCACCTTACAATCAGTGACAGCAATGCTTTGCTGTAAACAACTATGGAGAGTTGCATTGAAATGGAGAGAAGCGCTTGCTCTCTCATCACACTAGTTAGATTGTAGCCTGGCTCCGCCCTTAATTAAGTGTGTGAGTGGGTGGCAAATTTCTTAAACTCCCTGAGTCTTGATGTTGTCATCAGTTCCATGAGTATAACCATAGTCCCTGTACCACTGTGTTGCTATGAGAATTAAGTGAGACAGCTCCTGGAAAACAATTATAATACATTTTGCCTATTCAGTGTAAAAGAAAGACCTTGTAATGATTAATATCACTTGAGAAATGACCACTAAGGCTGGCCAACAACTAAAGTGACCATATCATGCCTCATCAAATAAAATCATACATGTAGTTAAATAAAATGGCTGTGATATCATCCTAGGCACACTTGTCAAAACTGATCACTTCCCAATGAGAGGCAGACATAATTATACCCTGATCGTCTCACTCCTTAACATTGTGTTTGGGCAAGTGGCCTTGTGTTTTGAATTAGGAAGATATAATAACATAAACCACTTGATAAGAATTTAAAGTAGAATTTCAAAAATTATTTTCCAAATTCTTAGATAATAGATTTTATTACATACCTAAGTATCAATTGTGCTGTCTCTTAGACTTTATTTGTATAGATTCCCCTTCTATTAATGTCTCATCTTATAACTGAAGTTTAGATTTACTTTTCTTTAAACTGTTAAATTCATACCAGGTAGGAAGCATCACGCTAGATGCTTAAAGTCACTTGAGCCGTTTTCTGCCTTCAAACACAATACTGATGAATTGTAACTGGAAGCAAATTTACCCTAGAAGGAATTTTCATAGCCATTTTCAAGAATAGATTGTCATAATAAATAATTTTCAGTATGTAGCACACCACTTAAAGCCTTTTCTTCCATCCACAATGGAAATGGGAAACCAGAAACCTTTGTGAATATACTTGAAAATTATCATTGATTATTTTGTCTGGGCCAGACAATCTGTGGTCTTTTTATCTTTAGAGGGAAGCAGTAAAAACTGTAGAGAAATCACTCGACTAGGGATAAGGAAATTTAAAGTCTGGTCTTAGCTTTGCCTCTAAGCCCTTGATACAGTGATATCACAGACAGTGTTGATAATACTTTTATTCAGTCATATAATGCTTTGGATCGGATCAGAGTTTTAGACATACCTGAGAAAATCCTGATAAAAGCCTGTGTATATGGGTTAGAAACATAGCCAACAATTGATCATTAGATAGACAGGGATCTAAAATGATAGATTAAGGTGGGCAGGGATGGTGTACCACTAGCCTACATGGAGTTCAAGAACAAAGGCAACTTCACCATATATTCTGACAACTGACCACAAGTGACTAATGAAAAATCCCATTTTCTTACGAGTAGACCAGCAGCAGGAGAAAAGCAGTCCAGGACCTCAGATTAATAGCTGGACAGAAGAGAGGAGGAAGGGGAAAAACAACAAGAAACATGGGCTGTGCAATACACACAATATATTGT
This sequence comes from Heterocephalus glaber, assembly GCF_000247695.1. The sequence goes on along the minus strand of NW_004624823.1, from coordinate 4,151,731 downwards.
CCAAAGACCAAATGGTGGCACAGGGCAGAGATTAAGTAACAGAGAGCTGAGTAAATACTTTAATAGGGTTCTGGAACCAAAACTGGCTTGGGAACCATGATTCATTTCATATGGGTGAGGGATAAGGACATTGGAGAATGTATGTAGGAGTCATCTACACACTTACTATGTATAGTTTCAGTGGGCCAAAAATATGGACAAAGGGGTCCTCTGGCATCTTTCCCAAGACTGCAGTCAAGCTGTTGCTCAGGGCCAAGCTTTAGTCTCAGTGCCCAGCTGGTCCAGAGTCTTCTGGATGTTGGCAGAATTCAGTCCCTTGAAAGCCGTCGATTAAGGGTCTCAGTTCCTTGCCAGCTGTTGACTGGGGAACACCCTTCGTTCTTCACCAAGGGCACATATCCTTAGCATGGCTCAGGACAAAGCAGCTTCCTTTCTCAAGCCTGCAAGAAGAATGTGCACTCTGAAGATGGAAGTCAGAGTCTCTTACAAACCGTTAATGGAAGTCAATCTCATTCCTTTGACTGAATTCTCTCTATTAGAAGTAATCACAGATCCAGCCCATACAAGTGGAACATGAAGTACACCAGTCAAGAACAGCAAAAAAAAAAAGAGAGAGAGAGAAAATGTCTGCATCCGCTAGGGATTTAGCTCAGTGGTTCCTCTGCCTGCTTTGCAAGGGAAGAGTCCTGAATTTGATCCCTGGTACAAAAGAGAGAGAGAGAGAAAGATAAAGAGAGAGAGAGAGAAGAACAGCAGAAAATGAAGTTCAGGAGGGGTCATCTTAGATTTTGACAGCCATGGGAGCTATGGTGCCAAGATACAGTGCTAGAAACCAGTGGAGGAGGTTGAACTGCTAAGTTTTGTGGAACTTGGAGGCATGGATCCACGAAGGATAAGATAGTAGCTAGAACATAAATTCTTCTTCACCTCAGTTTCTTTAACTCTAAGAAGACAGGGTCTGAAGAATGTCTCCTCTAGTTCTTTGACTTCATCTCTTCAAGGGTCCCCAGAGGTGTATTGTTGAAATTTTTCCCAGTTTTCTGGAATTCCTTTTAACTACGGAACCTGACATTGTACTCACTCTTTTATAAAGGATCTGCCTGAGTACAACAACCTTATAAAGTTTTTCTATATCCCACAAAATGTACCTCAGTATATCAGCCAAAGTATTCTTCAAGGTGGACTATAAGCCACACCTTTGTATAGCAAATAATTTTTCCATTAATTATGAGAAGTTGGGTCTAAGGCTATGGCTCCCTGACTGTGTTATCAGGAAACATGCAGAAGCATCAGGAAGATGTGAAGCTGTTCTATAACCCTAAGAGTGAAAAACATTATGAGAATTTGTCATAAATATAAGCCATTCCGAAAAATTAAGTGAAAGGGAAGGTAGAAATGAGAAAGAAAGGGGTGGGGTGGTAAGAGGTAATGCAGGACCCAGCTGAGATTTACTGAACACAATTATGTATCAGTCAGGATACGAAGAGACATTGACCTCACAACTTTATTCTGAAATGTAAGCAATTACTTTCTCTAAGACTCTCTCAGATATTTCATATGTATTTCTTGTCTTTTAAAAAACTTGACTCCAAAGTGTTATTGCATTTTCTCCAAATTTTCAATTACCATCCAACTCCTTTCTTCAATCCCTGGAGATTCATGTGAAAAATACAGTGCAGATGCCTTTAATAGCAAGTTAAACTTGTTCATATTTTTGTTCCTTCCCAAGATCCCTATGATGGTAGAGATTCCAAGGAACTCATGAAAACCAGTAAGGAATTCACTTGCTTGCTGTCCACATGCTAGTGCTAGTTCGAGCTAGAATTAAATCTCAGGTGACAGAGACTGTGTTTCTGGTTTTTCATGAATCAGTAAGAATTCCAATTTGTATCAGAACATCCCTTTCCCTCTGGGTCATCTGAATGGCTAGATTCAATCAGTTTCTAGTCTGGGCCTGATTCAGTAGCTCAGTACAGGCATGGCTTTGGACCCTGGCCTTTTACTGCTCTAAGGCCAGTTTTCAAATAAATAACTGGCTAAATGGTTTCCAGATGCTAAAATAAAAACTATACAGATGCAAATATATTACATTTAATTTCAAGGCTGTTTAAGTTTTTTACTGTGCCTAGAGAAGACAGCTATAAAAAAATGCACATCACTTTAGCAGAGCATACTTCATCAATTACTCCATTAGCAATAACAATGTGGGAAATAAAGATTGCAATTGAGTACAATATAGCAATGAGGAAAATGATCATAAACAAGGAATGGAAATCACCATTTCTGGCCACCAATCAAGAGGGTTCAGAAATTTGATTCACTTTTCCTATAATAATGAGGTTTTAGGACTTGTACAACTATATTCCTTTGCCTTGTTCTCCTCATGGTCTAACACACTCCTGAGATGGCTTTATGGGAGGTAGTAGTCATGGAATAATGAACACTCTTGCCAATCAGCCCAAAATACTGGGTTCATTGGCCAGGTTGTATTTTGATGCTCAAATGAGGCAAGGCGAGAATCCCAAGTTCACGTCTGGGTGCACAAGTAGGGACAAAAAAACAGAGAAGTTGGTGCATCATAGAACTTTCCTTATTATAGCTGGAAATTAACTGACCATGGAATCAGAAATTGCTTACCCACTGTATTTAAAAATATGTAAAGCCAAAACCAAATTAGGTGTCAATAGAAGAAGTCATCTGAAAGAAATACCAGCTCAGGGAAGAAATTAAAAGGCAAAGTTCACACACACAAAAACTACATTGACATTTGTTTTATGGAAGCCATGACTTTAAAATGACATAATCTCAGTTATATGTAAGATTTTAAAATAATTAATCCATGATATTTCTTGCAAAGGTAGAAAGGAGAATGCATGGCTGCACAGAGCTATGAAGAACAAAACAAAATAGGACACTTACAACTACTTCAATTTACTTTTATAGAAGAAGAGCAGATCATAAAGGAGAAAAATAATCCAGTCTCATGTGAACTCATTTGATACAGCTAAGAATGCTGAGTCAACTGTCCTTTTATAGTAATTCTTGCAAAGTCATAACAAATAATAGAAACCCTCTAGTTCCTGTCATGGCCAATGACTTAAATAATCAGGAAGAGAGAAGCCCACCAGGCCTAGGATGGGGAGTGGGAGAGAATAGCGGTGTGCTTCCCCCTGAGCTGAAGCAGAGAGAGTCTCTGCATGGTTTTGTCAACCTGGAAAGATGGAGCAGGTGCCTCTCTGCACATGCCTAAGACTGGAAGAGTTTTACATCTAAAACAGAAGATGCTGCAGCTGTCCTTCACCTCTGGAGTTTTAAAAGTTCATCAACAATGAATACTTTCACATTGGGTTTCTTTCTCATTGCCTGTATATCTGGATGTTCCAATGCAGCCTGGTTTCAGATGGACAACTTATGGTCTTGGTTTTTAAATCTTCTATTTAGCTTCTGGATCTACCTACTTTCTTAAACAATTCTCATTAAAGCCTACAGAGCAATAAACCTTGAGAAAAGGCTCCTGATGCCCCAGGCCCTGTCTTCAATACTTCAATATTCAATTTATCTTAAACGAAAGATAATATACTTCAGAAAACTCAAATTGTAAGACTAATATCATGGATTCTACTGGTACATGTGTCTTTGTGTTGTGTGTATACTTTCTACCCAGCATCTTTCCTCACTAACCTAGACATACAGTACATGTCCTTAGCCTCTAGGGAAGAATTAAATTGAAGATGTTGAAGGGAGGCCATAAAACATAGTGTACTGGTCAGATTCCCTATTGCTAGGAAAATAACTGAAAGGAGGAGAGACTTAATCGGGCTCACTGATTCAGAGGTTTCAGTCAACAGCTGGATGACTCCAAAGCAAGAACATCATGGCAGAAGAGTGTTATAAAGTGAAGCTGCTCACCTCATGGCTGTGGGGAAGAAGAGTACAGGGAAAGAGTGCCAGCGAGAAACACATGGTACCCTCGAAGGCATGACCCCAGCGACCCATTTCCAACCAGGCCCTACCTCTTTATAGCACACTCAGCTATGAACATCAGCAGATTAACCTACTTATGAGGATGTCACCTCCATGACCCAGTTACCTCTCTAGGAGCCCCTTTATCCAATCAAGGTGGTGAGTAAAATAAACTGGGACATATAGCATAAAAAAATACTGGGCCAGGGATTAGGTGACCTGGACTCTACACCCACAGATGATACCATCTCAGTGAGTTACCTTGAGAAAACACTCCTTTACTTACAAAATTCTCATGTTTGACACAATCCCCAAGATTCCTTATTAGAAGGGGAGAAGACAGAATTTCATGTGTTGGGGGAATCTGTGTTCTTCAGCTTCCAGAAGGACAGGTAGAAAGCAAAAGGGGTTTAGAAAAAGTTCTAATGAAGGATTTTCGCATCTTTACCTCTAGTTTTCTGCCTTTTCCTTTGCTTCTTCCATAAAACTAAAGAAAAATGAATCATCAAGGTTTGCATTTTACATCTATGAATAAAAATCCTCCAAGAGACTCCATTTAGGTATTCAGATTTACTATCCTGCAAAGCAAAGGGAACCTGCTGCCTTTATTTAAACTTTTGTCATCATTGTTGTGAATACAGCCAGACGTCTCCCTTGGGCTTCTAGATGAAATGCTGGATGGCAACAAAAGTAAACAAAGCAGCCTCTCCCTTTCTGTTCTCCTGGATCACTGCTATTTAATGACATAAGGAATCCCCAGAAGCCACAGTTGAGTTAAGTGCAAGCATAAATAAAGTGACAATCACAAAGTGAGAAGGTGCATATTCTAAATTCTGAAATCAGATTCCTCTCTCTCAGGGCACCCTTCAAGCTGAAATGATATTTCTTCTCTGCTATAAAATTTCCCTTACCAGAAAACCTTGGTAAAACTGAAGCTGCAGCTTAGTAGATAGAAAGAATTTGGTGTGAAATTCATCTAATCTACACACCCTTACACCTCTTCAGTGGTCCTGAAATGTGCTTTTGCTTCTTCCTCCTCAGGACAGAGTGCCCTCATGCCTAGGTTAGAGGAGTAGAGGTAATAACAAGGAAATATGACATTTATAATATTTAGAATAAATTTAATCACTCATCTCACTTGAGTATATGTGGCTTTTCTATAAAGTAGCCCGGAAACTGACTATATTATGACAAACTGTCAGTGTGCCACAGGTAGAGCTAGAGGTTTCCAAGGCCTGGGCCAGTAAGTAGTAGGAGCTATGGTAACCTGGTGTTGTGAAGTTGTAGAAGCATCATGCAAGCAGAGGTTCAGGTGAGACACAGGTTGGGCAGGTCTCTCAGGTACAGTTAAACAACATCATGAAGAATTAGATCAAAGCAGTGTCACTGATCTTAAATTGAGAACGTCACCAACATATGAAAGAGTAAAGGGACAACAAGAGACTGGGCTTCTAATCAGGTTTCCAGCACTGATGAATCCAATAGCTTTGGAAGAAAGAGTTCAATCTGTTTCTTCATCTGGAAACTCATTGAAATGATGAGAGTTGTTATTCTGATAGGGGTTGTAATAAAGAAAGAGGGGGATATGCCTGGGAATTACTTCAGATGTAAATTTCAGATGTGCATTTAACTTCCTGGTAGTTTTCAGATTGGAATCAGGTTGAAGTGTCTTATAAGTGTGTTTGGAATTACTACCAGTTGTAGGAATGGCACTCACAGCAAAATCTCTCACCTTCTTTGCTTGTTGATGGGGTCAACTATAGCTGCATGAAACTATTTCAACCTTTTATAGAATGAGAGCTTGGAAGCAGTTCTGGTCACACTTTTGGCCATGTTTTAGCTATTTTATTTTATGCTATACACTTACAAAAAAGTGATCAAGACACAGAAATAAAGGCTCAAAATGGCACAGATGTTAGACTGCGAACTGAGAGAGTCTCAATGAGCAAGCAGGCTGCAGTTCATTCCAGATCCGAGCAAGAGTTGTGAAATTGCTTCTCTTCTCCACAAGGGCCTGCTATGAACTACATCTTTCTGAAAACGTAGAAATTCTGTATATACCATTAATCTGCCTGTCTTTTTGAATCTTCAAGCTAAATCACCATAGTACATACAAGGACTCACCAAGGATGAGGATATGGAAGAACAAAGAACCAACAGCCATGTATTAAACCAGCAATACTAACTCTCTGTTTTAAGCAACACTACCTTTCAGCAGATTAATGGATTTGTTTCAACAGCAAACACAATAAAACAAATTGCTTAAATATGTTTAGAAAATACGGGCTTGAACAACATTAACTAACTTTCTTTACTGCACTACTAGAGTCTATTACACTCCAGAGATTTCTTGAGTCTCTAATAGGATAATGGGCATGGAAGCTACTGTTCACTGCTTACAAACGCACACTGGAGCAGAAATACTGAAGTTCAGATCTTAGTTTGGCCATTTACAAAGGTGTTGATCCACTTTATGTTTCAGTTTCCTTGTCTGCAAAAGGCACATAATAATCCTATGTGCCTCAAGACTGCCAGGAGGATTACATGGAATAGAGTGTAAAGGCTTAGGGCAGTGCTTGACAGCCAATCAGCACTTGATAAAAGAAGCTTAAGAACAGAACTGAAACAAAACAGGAAAGCAAATAGCATTTTATAAACTTATTTGATCTGGGATGGCTTGGGAAGTAGGAGCAGGGAACTTGTGTCGATTGCAGGACGCTCTTCAAGAGAAAGTTTGGGAAAGACTGTACTAGAAGATACTGGTATTTCATGGATAGGCAGAGGGGAGGGAAGTCAGTACTGTGAATGGAAAAGGGTTTAGAGAGATTAGGAGGGAACTAGTGTTTGAGCTGGCTATCCACTCTGACTCCTCTTGTTCTTTTTCTAAACTCAGTGAGCTCAGACCAGCAAAGTCCAAGTTGCAAGAAGAAAATGGGGTTGGGGTCTATTTTCAACACCATTCTCTGGTTGATTTTACCTTGTTGGAAGAGTTTCATAGTAGTTAAAGGATACTTCACCATGCATATCTGACTTAGTAGATCACAAGGCACATCTTCCTGTGTGTATCTGGCAGGCATATTACCTGGAGCTAAATCAATGCTGTCTCCTCAGATTTGCCTGGCTGAACCCCGAGCTCTCAGCTGCTTATTCAAGGATAAGACAGGCCACCACCGCCATTGCTTCATCTCACTGGCTTGATAATCCTCTATAACCAACCATGAGATATACACACTGGCACAGCTCTCCTCACAGCTGATGGGGCAAGAGCTTCATTAGCTACATTGTATTATTTGTCTTTTGAAGGATGTGGATCTTTCTACTGTTTCTGGATCTAGAGGAAATACCACAGAGAAGGATATGGAACCTTGCTTCCCTAGTGAGTGTCAGAACAATACCAGGAGATAAATCTCAGAAAACTAGGGAACTGAAGACAGAGAGATGAATGTAGGGCAGTGGGAGACAGGAGAGGCCCTCTCAATTCCTCTACTTGCCTTCACCCAAGAGGAACTGTTTCAAGGGGCAGTGCTTCCACATAGTCTGTCTAGAAACTGGCCATGCTCTCCTGAAGTTGTGACCATCTCAGTACCATGCCACCTTAGGTTTGCTTTTTGTCTTTTCCTGCTGCGTTCTCCTTTTCTACTCACTGCTTCTGCTTTAGGATTGAATATAAGCTTTGACTTAGCATCTGTTTGCAGAGGACTCAGGCTGAGTAAGAATGCATGTCAGAAAAGAAGCTTCTGTTTTGTGCCACCATTTGGATTCCATGTGACCATTTGCTTGGAATTTCGGAAGTTAATCAGTGAGTGAGAAACTCAGGATGATCATCACTAAAATATATTTTCTTGTAGAGAACTTATCTTTCATATTTCTAAGTCAGGAGCTGTGGTTTGAATGGAATTAAGGTCCTGACACTTTAATGTTTTCTTCTACACTGAGATCATCAAAATAGAAATATTGTTTATTTGTCTTGGTATTCCTAGTTCTGGGCATATTAACCTTGATCACTGTAAACACTAACAAAAGCTTATTGAATAAGTTTTCTTATAGGTATTTCTTTTAGCAATTTGGGTAATGAGAGAAAAATTAACTGTTCAGTTTACTTCACACAATAATAAAAACTAAAATTCCCAGGTCAAAGGCTCACAAACCATAATCTAGTGATGACCACTGACTATCTTAAAAGGCTACACTCCGTCTACTCATGCTGGGATGCGGACTTGATAGATTTCACAGACTATCAAATCATACTGCTGCAGGAACTTGACATAAAACATGTGATGTCTGAAACATCAGTGTTGCCTCTTTCTAGAAAGCCTATTGCAGGAAAATGCCCTGTGACAAAACACACATTTAATGGAAGTATCTATACTAAATTCTCAAGGATTTCTATAAATCTGTAAGCAGGCAGAAGCATCCTGATTTAGGCGATGCAGTGGTTTTCAATGCTGTCTACATTTTGGAATTATGGGAGTGATACTAGAACAGTGTTTAAAAAGTAATCCCAGTGCTCTTGCCCCAGAGATTCTGGTTTCATCAATCTAATTAGAGCCTAAGATTTAGGGTTTTTGTTTTGTTTTGGTCTTCATTTCCCAATGTTTCTAATCTGCAGCATGGTTTAAGATCCCCTCTGAAAGGAATAAACTTGTTATAAATAAATTAAATGGCCTGCTTATCTGATATTCCATATAATATTTGTGGCTAGCAGTCATTTTCTCTAAAGAAAAGATCGATATATGTAGATTAGAGGCTACCTGGAGAATTTTAATAGAAAAGTTTCTCAAAAGAGCATGAAGATTCCTATGAACACCCAGGTGATGGGTTAGAAAAGGTGCTTTTAGAAATGAAGCCAAGGGTGAAGAATAGGGGACTGAGGCATGGAAATCTTTGCCTTGATCTCTCTCTTTTGTGGAAGGCAGTTGAGGGCATCACTGTTTATGACAATGAGCTGTGATAAAAGAGAAATGACAGGAGAAACGATGGTGATAATAGACCCAATAAGGAAATTTGACAATTAGCAAGTCCCCAATATGTAGTGAGAACTGATTTTTTTCTCATTTAATTCTCATAAAAATATCTAGGAAATATATACCATATGACAATATTTGCTTTTTAGTACACAGCAGTCATTATTTTTCTCCTCTCCCTTCTATAAACAAATTGAGATTCTTCAGTCTTTAATAACTTTTTTAAACCAGGAAAAGAATTGACTTTTGTTAGAAATTGAAAGCTGGTCCAATTATAGAAATTATTTTCCAAAGTACAGTTCCCTGATGCCATGGAAAACATTACCAAAAGATAAATACACATACACAGACCTCTCTTGTGAACTACTGGCATCGTTATTTATTAAAGTCTTTAGAGAGAAGCCAATATCATCTTTCAGAAGCCAAGGAATTCTTTTCTAGTTGCCTGAATCCCAGGTGTTCTCAATGTGAGGCTGTCCAGCTACATCAGGCATGGAAGGCATTGACCTGACACCACGTGGAAGCTGGTGGTCAGCCAGAACACTTGAAATAGGGTTCAAATCCAAATGTCAAGGACTATGGCCAGAATAATTCAGTCCAGATACTCTATTTCTGAAACCAGGGTTATAGAAAACTTTTGGCATCAAGGCCCATAACCCTATCTGTGTAATAGTTTAGGAAGAGCCATTTTAGTCTAAGCTTGTTAACATGAATATAATTATAGTAGCTTGAATATTACCAATTGTTTTCTGAAAAATGTGCTTATGTATAGGAAGCAATGCCTGAAAGTCCACTCACTTTGCTCCTGAATAATACAGACCTTCCAGACAAATTATTTTGGGAATGTTTCTTAACTTTCCCACTTATCACTTTTAAATAATACAAAACAAATCTATGTTCAGCTTCTGCCAAGACAATGCATCAGGGACTTCCAGTGTTCACTGGGAATCATTACTTTGTTTTGATTTGCTTGAGTTCAGACCTCTGGAGATGGCCCTTGAGTTTCAGGTTCATTTAAACTGCTGAGTTGAGCTGGGTTTCCATCTGTAAGCATAAAATCGCTTTGAAATTGGCCAAACTCAGCCCAGGTTTACTGAAAACACATCTAAGCATTGGCTAGGGTTCACTGAGAGGTTTGCAGATCTATTTGATTATTTAGCTGTTCAGATCCTAATTTCTAAATTGCCAGGTGACAAGTCTACCTGGTTGGAGACTCATCTGGATGGAGGCAGTGCTTGTTACCCACATCCATGTCTAAAGGCTGATTTTTTTTAGAGTTGAGGTATTTGAAAGGGAAACATGTGTTTCCATGTCTTAAATATGCTTCTTGAATTTTTCTCTGAATAAAAGCTACAAACATTCACAAATCAAACCTGTCTTGTGCATTACAAGTGCCTATCTTCCCTTTTTCATTGAGAGTTGCTGAGGTGTTTTCCCATTGACTCTCATAGGGACTAATATGTAGCAAAGGTGAATTAGCCTGAAAATGTTATGATTTCAAAACTCAATGGAGATGAAGCAGTGTGGGGAGCAGTGGAACATGCAGAAGTACATGTGTGCAAGTCTGAGTAGATCAACACAGTCTCATGTTGGCAGGTGGATAAAAAGAGAAACGAAAGACATCTCTGAGGAATGCTTGGGGCAATTTCCAGAGAATAGTATGTCATAGATATAAAAAACTGAGATCTAAATTTTAGAAGATTTAATATAATTTTAAGATTTCTCTTTTAAAATAAATTTTAGCTCTTTTGGAAATGGGAAGGGTAATAAGAGATGGAGGGAGAGGAGGGAAAGTGATGTAAAAAGAAGTAAGATGTGTTATATACATGTATCTACTTCCTATGATGAATATATAATCATTATGTACTTTAAACATGTATTAATAATAAAAATAAAACAAAATAAAATGAATTTTAGAAAAGTGGGTAATTTTACCTCCCCTTCCCTCCCCCAAAAGATTCTGGTAAATTTAACTTAAACTTGATTACTTCTGAATAATTTATATCCAGTTTGAAGACATTGTCATCATTATTTTATATCCTTCACTTATAATAACTTTTAGGACTAATGCTGCTGATCAGCTACTGCTTATCTATATCCAGAGCTATGCATAAGGTTAAAGTGCAAACTAAAATGGAGATTTAAAATTAGTGTGAAACGAGTTTAACTAATATTTTAAAAGATCATTTTGATGAATCTCTAGTAAAACTCAATTTTAGTGGTGCCAGTCTGGTTTTATTACCAAAAACTTTAATATAAGTATCACATGTAAAAATTTCACAGTCCGAAAGTATATTTACATGGAAAAAATGAGGAAATAAGACAAAAATAAAACTAGAAAGTGAGCTAATTAACTACATGGATAAGAGATTATTTTATTTAATTTTGCAGGAGCAGAGAAATTTTCTTGTTCAATGTACTAAAAATGGATGGTGTGCTGGTTTCTTGTGGACTCGATACCTCTTTTGTGAAGCAGCAGCTAAGGAGACTTAGGCTGTCAGTCACAGTAGCTGATGAAAAGTCCAAGGAAGAGTCAAGACTGAGAACAATTTTCATATTACTTGAAGGTAGTGGGGAAGGATGGTTTAAGATTAAGCAGCATAGATTCCATGCTCCGAGGGAGGAGATGGTGAGCCAGTCCCAGCACCTGGAAGGAAGTTCCCCACCGCCATTCCAAGCTCCTAGGGAGGAGAAGGTGAGCCAGTCCCAGCACCTGGAAGGAAACTCCCCTGCCGCTGCTCCTAGGGCATAGAAGGTGAGCTGTGCTTGTGCCAGGAAATGAGAAGACACATAAACAAGCCTCAAAAACAGACTTCCGGATCACCTACAGCAACCCCAAAGGGAAACAAGATGGAACAATCTGATACTCAACC